>CM053563.1:18242938-18287018 GCA_028646485.1 Cryptoprocta ferox
CCGTTTCTCCACATCCTCGCCAGCATCTACAGTCTCTTGAGTTGTTCATTTTAGCCACTCTGACTGGCGTGAGGTGGTATCTCATTGTGGTTTTGATTTGTATTTCCCTGATGATGAGTGACGCTGAGCATCGTTTCATGTGTTTGTTGGCCATCTGGATGTCCTCTTTGGAGAAGTGTCTCTTCATGTCTTCTGCCCATTTCTTTACTGGATTGTTTGTTTTTCGGGTATGGAGTTTGGTGAGTTATTTGTAGATTTTGGATACTAGCCCTTTAACTGATATGTCATTTGCAACTATCTTTTCCCATTCCATCGGTTGCCTATTAGTTTTTTTGATTGTTTCCTTTGCAGTGCAGAAGCTTTTTATCTTGATGAGGTCCCAATAGTTTATTTTGAGAGCCGGTGTTTAGATGCAGGTAAACTGTGATCCAGACTCACTGTATGGTTGTAGTAATTACCAAAAGGCTCCCTTGCACCCAGTGCCTTGGGGTAGAGGACTTGAGCAGAGAGAGGTCTTTGTCAACCCGCCTAAGAGGGGCGGGCGGGGCTGGATAGCTGCCAACATCTGAGCCCTGGGAGGTGTGCCAATGTGGCGGGGACTTTAGCTGCATCCTTGCATCTTTTAGGTGGCTCAGACAGCAGTCTGTATTCACATCCTGGTATTAATAGTAACATAGAATTAAAATTAAAAAAAGAATCTTGATGCATCTAGGGGGTATAATGCTAAATGAAATAAGTCGGTCAGAGAAAGACAAATACCATATGATTTCATTAATATGTGGAATTTAAGAAACAAACAAATGAATAGACAAAGAAAAAAAAATCCAGACTCCTAAATCCAGAGAACAAACTGGTGGTTGCCAGAGGGGCAGTGGGTGGGGGAATGGGGAAAATAGGTGAAGGGGATTAAGAGAACACTTATCGAGACAATCGCTGCGTAATGTATAGAAATGTTGAATCACTCTGTTATACACCTGAAACTAATATAACACTGTGTGTTAATTATACTTTAATAACAACAACAACAAAATCTGATCAGTGACCGAAAAGTAGGAACAACAAAATACCTGGAGATTTTACTTACTGTAACTGAGTGCTTCCTCTCCATCTTTGTTCCAGGTTTTCGGCTGCCATGTTTACTGACCCCATGTTTTCATTTATAGAAATCCTCACCCCACTCCCCATTGGCGTGCATCATCTCTGACAAACTATTTTAGCCAGACAGGTGAGGTGTTAACCTATCTTACTTATTAAAAAGGATCGTCCCTGCCAACATATGGGGTAAATGGGTGTTGGATGAGGAGGGGCAGGAAACAACATCCACTTTTGCCGCCCTGCCCTGCCCCCACAGATTCTCTGCTGATGTTCTGTGATCCTTGGCCTCTTGTTAAAAATCAACATTCTTTTTCTCCATGTTCATAACGAGTACTTGCTCTCTATGAAAAATTTAGAACACGCACATAAAGAAAATTGTAAAATTAAAATCATCTGTAATCTCAGTATTCAGAGATGGGAACTTGACCTTTTGAAGTACATCATTCCATTGTTTCCTATGCACAGACATAGATACATATCGACATATAGATTTCTGTTTAGAAATGGATCACTTATTTATATTAAGTTTTAGAATGTGGACTTCTCATTTAATATATCAATGGCTTCCCTTGCTATGTTCAAATTCTTTTATAATATATATTATATATTCACTTACTATGTGATGACTAGGATTCTGGTCACAAAATCCTAATGATTACAACATCATTATTTAATGGTTAATAGGCATTCCTATTATGGGCATCCATAATGCCTATTATGTGGAAATTCCCTTCTTGTTGGGCATTTTTGTTGTATAATAAACTAAATTTCTTTGCTTTCTAACAGGTGGACTATTTAAAAGTGTTCATTGGACCTTTGCATTTCTAGTTTTTGAACTCGTTTTTTATTTGACAATTCTTTTCCCATTTGATTTGTAAAAACCATTAATGCATTACAAGTATATATCTATTTTTAATTTGAGAGAGAGAGAGAGCATGAGCAGGGGAGAGGGGCAGAGGGAGAGAAAGCCTGATGCTCAGCGTTGAGCCTGATGTGGGGCTCGATCCCACAACCCTGGGATCATGATCTGAGTTGAAATCAAGAGTCAGACGCTCAACTGACTGAGCCATCCAGGTGCCACACAAGTAAAAAATAAATTAAAATTATTTATGTTGCAATATGTTTTTATTTAATATTTATTAAAACTTTGTTATCGTCAAATATAGCACACATGTAGAAAAGTACACCGCGTAGAAACACAAAGCTCAGTGATGATCCCATGTGAACACCCATGTAACTACCATCCAAGGCTGTGATCTGAAACCTTCCCATGCTTCTTCCTGCTCACTGCCCCCTCATCCCCAGCAAGAGCAAAGCAAAGCAAAGCAAAACGAAACGCTATACCAACTTTTATGGCATGAAGTTCATTGTTTTGTTTTACGGTTTACCGCTCAAGCATGTCTCCCTAAGCACCTTTAGTTTTGTTAGTTTTTCGAACTTTATGTAATGAGAACACACACTGTGTTCTTTTGAGTGTTGTTGAATTTGTAGATGTAGATCCTTCCTTTTCGTTGCTCTGGATGTTTCCATTTTTTGACTATGCTACAATGTACATTTCCATTATTCTGTTGATGGACATTTAGATAATTTCCAGTTTTGGGTGCAATGGCTAATGTGGCCATCAGTATTCTTGTATATGTCTCTTGGTGCATATATGTGTGCATTTCTTTTGGAAATATAACTAAAATGGTACAAAAGCCTGGGTAAATTCAGCTTGGGTATATAGTGTCAAACATTTTTCCAAAATGGTTGTGCAGTTTATACCGCACTCGGAGTATATAAATGTTCCTGTTGCTCCATATCCCTGTCAAAATGTAGTATTGTTTTTTTTTTAATTTTTAAATTCTAGTCATTGAGGTGTGTGTCTAGTGGTACCTCATTGTGGTTTTAACTAGCATTTCCTAGATGATGAGGTTGGATACCTTTTCACATGTTTATTGGCCATTTGGATATCCTCTTTTCTAAGAGCCTGGTCATGTTTATTCTGGCTTACCTTTTTCTGACGATTCTGTGCTTTTGGTTAAGAGTTTTTTGTTAGTTCCATGTATGACAGGTACTTCTCATGATCTATTCTTTTTACCACTCCTCTTTTGGTGTATTTTGATGAATTTCTTGGTTTTAATGTAGTAAAATCTACCTCGAGGTCCTAAAGACGCTCTCCTAGATTGTTTTTCATCAGCTTTATGAGCTTGCCTTTTATCTAGATCCACAATCCTCTGGGGAATTGCTTTCTGTGGATCATATGAGATAGGCATTACTTGTTTTCCTTAATAAATATCTAGTGGTTACATGCCATATCCCTATGACTCTGAAGTACCATTTCCCCATAAAACAACAGTTTCTAAATGCCTGGATCCATGCATGTTCTTTATTTTGTTCTCTTGCTTAATTGATCTGTCCTTGAACCAAAGCCTTGCTGTTTCAGTGAGTGTAGCTTTATAATAATATCTTGATATCCAGTAGAGCACGTTTTTCTTCCCTTTATTCTTTAAGACTGTCTTCGATATTTGCATTTTCAAATACGTTTTGGGATTAGAATGGTGGGCAGAATCCTATAATGGCCTTAAGATCTTGCTTGTGATATTTGTACCCTGTACAATCTCCTCTCCTTGACTGTGGTCAATAAAATATGGCAAAGGTGATGGAATGTCACCCCATTGATTAGGAAATACATACACACGTAACACGGTTTTTTAAAAAATGTTTATTTATTTTTGATAGAGAGTGCACACATATGAGTGAGGGAGGGGCAGAGAGAGCAGAGAGAGAGAGAGAATACCACGTAGGCTCCACACTGTCAGCACAGAGCCTGACGAGGGCCTTGATCTCACAGACTGTGAGATCATGATCTGAGCCGAAGTCAAGAGTTGGATGCTTCATCAACTGAGCCACCCAGGCACCTCCAGTCTTGCTAGCAGAAAGTAGAAAGACTCTTCTCTTGGCCTTGAAGAAACAAGCTGCTATTATATGAACATACTGTGGAGAAGAACATGTGGCAGGAAATTAGGCATACTCTAGGGACTCAGCTCTCGATCCTACAGCTGCAAGGAACTGAATCCCTCCAATAACCATATGAGCTTGGAAGAGAACCCTGATCTCCTGATGAGGACACATCCTGGCCAGCACTTTGACTGGATCGTTGTGAGACCCTGAACAAAGACCCAGCTAAGTTGTGCCTAGACTCCTGATCTACATAAAATGTGAGGTAATGAGTCTGTGCTTTTTAAAAGCTCTGATTGTGTGGTAACTTGTTTCATGGTGATAGAAAATGAATAAAACCAGCTTGTCCAACTTCTAAAACAACAGAAAGACTTAACACGGTTGGAATTTTTATTGGCATTGCACTTACATATATAATTTGGGGGAAAACTGACATTTCTGAAAAATGGAATTTCTAATCTATGAACATGAAATATCTCCAGCTCTTGTAAATTTTTATCAACAATGTATCTTAACTTCTTATATAGAGCTCACTTTTTTGTTAGATTTATTACATATGATATCTACTTTTATTGAGGTTTGTTGTAAAGGATGTTTATTAATTTTGTTTTATCTTTGTGACTTAGAAATAAAAAAGCAACATTTTTTATCTTGAATGTAACAATATTGCTAAATTCATGGATAGATTTTTACCAATTTGCAGATTCTTTTGAATTTTCTATATCCACAACTATTTACTTACTTTCCAACTCATGTATTTTTTATTTCTCTTTCTTGACTTATTGTCAGTTTCAAAAGCAAACTTTGCAGTGTTTTGTCTTTGAAAGCTGGTTCTTCCACCCCATCTTGCTGAGTTGTGGGCAGTGATATTTGATTGCTCTCTGGGCCTCCATTTCCCACTGGTCATAGCTTAGTAATTCTTCCCTATTTTGTTAGCTTTGTGTTTCCTTAGTTAGTTTTCAATTTTTAATACACCACCTAGTTTTCCTTGTGGCTGGAGAGACTGTAGAACAAATAATCTATTCTACCATTATCAAAGGGTAGAAGTGTCACAATAATTTTAAAAAATGTTTCACACCCTATTGAGGTATAATTTATATAGTGTAGTATCTGGAGATTGTAAGTGTACAATTCTAATGAGTTTTAGTAAATGTGCAGAGTTGTGCAACAATAATCACAATCTAGGGGATGCCTGGGTGGCTCAGTCGGTTGAGCGTCCAACTTCGGCTCAGGTCATGATCTCATGGTTCATTGGTTCCAGCCCTGCATCGGGCTCTGTGCTGACAGCTCAGGGCCTGGAGCCTGCCTCAGATTCTGTATCTTCCCCTCACTCTGCCTCTCTCCTGCTCTCTCTCTCTCTCTCACAAAAATAAAAATAAAACACTAAAAAAATAATCACAATCCAGTTTAGAACATTTCCATCATCCATGACTATTTGCAATCAATCCTCATTCCCAGCTTTCAGTCCCAGATGACCGCTGACACACTATCTAGCACATAGATTTACATTTTCTATAAGGTCCATTTAAATAGAATCATACAGTATGTAGTCTTTTTGTCTGGTGACTTTCATCTCACCATAATGAAATTGAGGAACATTCATGTTGTTCCATGTAATGATTTGTAGTTTTCAGGGTCCAAGTTTTGTAGTAATAGTTTTAGAGTTCCAGTGTGCAAATCTTGCACTTCTTCTTGTACTTTCTAAGTACTTGTGATATTATTATGAACGAAAGTTTTTAAAAATTTTATTTTTGGATTTCTTATTGCTAGTATATAGTAATACAATTGATTTTGTATATTGATCCTGTATCCTGTGACCTTGGTGAACAATTTTATTAGTTCTAGTAGCTTTTAATGTTCTCCAGAAAGAGATTTACTAACCTATATGCATTTATTTTTCTTTTCTTGCTTTATTGCATTGGCTAGTCTGCTGCAGTGGTGAGTAGAAGATGTAATAGTAGACCTCTTTGCCTTATTCCAGTTCTTAGGGGGAAATCATGAAGTTTTTCATCACTCATTATGACATCAGCTATAGGTTTTCATAGATGCCCTTCATCGGGATTAAGGAAGTTTCCTTCTATTCCTGGTTTACTGACAGTGATTATCATATGTGAATGTGAATTTTGTCAAATTGAGGAAATTGTATGGGTTTTTGTTCCTTCATTCTATTAATATTAATTGATTTTCAGATGTTAAACCAACCTTGTATTCCTGGGATAAATACCACTTGAAATGTTATATAATAATCCTTTTAAAAATGCAGCTGGGTTAATCAAGGATTAATTAATATTAATTAATTTTCACCAAGAGTTTTTTCTACTTTTTAGTAATATTGATCTTTAGGATTTTTTTCTTGTGATTTTTTTTCTGATTTTGATATCAATGTAATACTGGCCTCAAAGAATGAGTTGGAAATGTTTCCTTTTCCTGTATTTTCTGCAAGATTTTGTGTTTGTTAATCTTTTTAAAGAACCAGCTTTTCATTCCATTGATTTTAAAAATATTTTTCTGTTTTCCTTTTCCTTGATTTCTGCTCTTTTATTATTTTCTTTCTTCTTCTTGCTTTGGGTTTAATTTGCTCTTCTTTTCTAGTTTCTTAATATGGAAACTTTGAGTATTTATTTGAGGTCTTTCTTGTCTTTATTGTGAACTTTTAATGCTATGAATTTACTACTAAGTGTTTATTACTTGCATTCTACACATTTTCATAGCTTTACGGAGACATGATTGACATGTAATAAGCTGCACGTATTTAAAACATGCAATTTGATATTCTGACATGTGGATAAATATCCAAGAATCACATTCAAGATAATAAGCATTTCTGTCACCTTCAAAAATTTAGTGGTCCTTTGTAATCCACCCACTCTTCCTGTTGCTTCCAATTTTCTGTCTCATTATTCTGTTACTTAGGGTGAATTATTGAAATCTCTAACTGTAATTATTGAATTCTCTAGTTCCTCTTTCAGTTCTATCAGGTTTTTCTTCTTGTGTTTGGGAGCTCCATTATTAGATCGATACACATTTACAACTTTTATACCTTCCTGATGTATTAGGCCTTTTTATCATTACGAAATATCTCTTTTTCTCTAGAAACATATCTTGTCTTCAAAGAGATTTTGCTTGAATTAACATAGTCACTTTAATTGTATTGTTTCCATTCTATACCTTTCTCTATTCTTTTACTTTGATATATTTGTATCTTTGAGTGTAAAGTATATCTATTATAGATAGAATATAATAGAATCTTGCTTTAAAAATATAATCAGATAATATCTGCCTTTTGTTTAGAATTTAGTTCTTTTATATTAATGATTATTGATAAGGTTGGATTTACATCTGCCATTTTGCTATTACTTTTCAGTGTGTCATACATATTTTTATCCCTACTTTATTGCATTATTTTGTGTTAAATTAGCAGTTTAGTGTATCATTTTTATTCCTCTATTTTTTTAAACTATGTATTTTTTTTCAATAGTGGTTGATCTATGGGTTTAAAATACACATATTGAGGTATCACAGTTTATTTTAGGCTAATACTAGCCTAATTAAAGTAAACTGTGGCTATTTTGCTTCAGTATTGCTTCATTTCCTCCCCATTGTTTGTAGCATTGTTGTCATATATATTATGTCTATATGTGTTATCAGCCAATGACACAATTTTATAATTACTCTTGCAATCTTATATTTTTGAAGAAATTAAGAAAAAATACATTTAAACAGATTTCATATTTACCCACATATTCGTTATTTCTGGATTCTGCGTTTCTTCTCATAGATTTGAATTACTATCTCGGGTCATTGCCTTTCATCTTGAACTTCTTTTGGTATTTTGGCAGGTCAGCTACCAAGCAACTTTCTTAGTGTTTATCTAAGAATACTTTTAGTTTGCTTTTATTTTTGAAGTATTATTTTGCTGGATATAGAATTCATGATTAACAGCTTTAATTTCCCCCCAGCACTTTGAATATGTCATTCCACCTCCTCTGGCTTCCATTGTGTTGGAGACAAAGTTAGCTGTTGTTCAATATGTTATTCTTCTCTACATGAAGAGTCATTTTACTCTTCATACTTTCAAGATTTTTTGTCTTTCAAACAGGCTTAATACAATATATTTGTCCTATATTTGATATAAGCTTCTTGCATCTGTAGATTGATCTTTTTCAGCAAATTTGGGAACTCTGGGCTTTTGGGGAACTTTTTGGAACTTATTTCTTTGAATATTCTTTATTCTGCCTCTCTCTCTCTCTTCCCAAGTTTTAAATTCCCGCTATATGTGTGTTGGCATGCTTGATGTCCTATAAGTCTTTGAGTCTCTACTAAAAAATTTCTTTGTTCTTCATGTTGGATAAGTTCTATTTTGCTATTTTCAAGTTTACTGATTTTTTTAATTTTACCATCTCAGATGTGATATTGAGCCCATTTAGTGAATACTCATTTTGATTATTGTATTTTTCACTATAGGATTTTCTTTTATTTTTATTCTATTATTTAAAAATTTTTTATATCCTCTCTTTTGGTTCTTGGTTTGAGACATTGTATTTTCCTTTAATTCACCAAAACAAATTTTTACTGAGATGATATTCACATACATAAAATTAATAACTATTTTAAAGTATACAATTCAATGGCATTTAGTACATGTACAATGTTATTCTAAAACATTTCATCACTCCAAAAATAAATTTTGTACCCATTAAATGGTTGCTTCCAATTCCCCCTTCCCCTAGTCCCTGACGACCACCAATCTGTATTATGTTTCTATTAATTTACCTATTCTGGGAATTTCATATAAATGTAATCATATGCAATATTTTGTGTCTGGTTTCTTTCACTGAGTATAATGTTTTTGAGGTTCATCAATATTATATTTCATTTCTCTTTGTGCATGAGTGATATTTCATTATACACACACACACATGTGTGTGTGTGTGTGTGTGTGTGTATCTCACAGTTCATTTAGCCATTCATTGATGGACATTTGGGTGGTTTCCAACTTTTTATTATTGTAAGTATTATAACTCTGACCATGCATGTCCATGTGTTTGTTTGTGTATGTGTTTTCAATTCTTTGGAGTATATTCCTAAGAGTGGAAAATTCTGGGTCACATGGTAATTCTAGATGTAGCCTTTTGGGGAATCACCAACTATTTTCCACAGTGGTTGTGCCATATCACATTACCACCAGCAACATATGAGGATTCTAATTGCTCTATATCCTTGCCAATCCTTCTTATTTTCTATGTGAAATGTGAATGTTACCTCATTGTAGTTTTGATTTGCATTTCTTTCATAACTAATGCTGTTGAGCCTCTTTTCATCAATGTGTTGGATCTTTGTATATTTTCTTTGCAAAAATACATATTCAGGTACTTTGCCCATTTTTTAATTTGGTGTTTGTCTTTTTGCTGTTGAGTTGTAAGAGTTCTTTATATATTCTGACTTCTAGTATATTATTAGATATATGACTTGCAAATATTTTCTCCCATTTTGTAGGTTGTCTTTTTACTTTCTTGATACTCTTCTCTGATGCACAAATATGTTTAATTTTTATGAAGTCCAATTTATTTATTTATTTTTTCTGGAGGAGAGCACAAGTGCAGCTCCTCACCACCCCAAATTATGCAGTTAAGTGTCCCATCTTTGGGACATAGGGGTCAGCATTTTTGAGTGCAATAGGTAAGCCTTGCCCTGGGAAAACTACCTTCCTGATCATGGTATCTGTACTGACAGGTAGGTGGATCTATCTATTTTTTTTTCTTTTGTTACTCATGCTTTTGGTGTCTTATCTGAGAATTCAAGATCATAAGGTCCAAGATCATGAAGATTTACACCTGTGTATTCTTCTAAGATTTTTATGGTTTTGCTCTTATTTTTAGGTTGCTGGTCCATTTTTGAGTTAAATTTGCATACAGCGTGAAACAGGGATTTTCCTTTAATTCTTGAAACATAGTGTTCTTTAATTCTTTGAACATATTTATTATAATAGCTGCTTTGAAGTCTCTGCTAAATCTAAATCCAACATCTGGGCCAACTCAGCATTAGTTTATAATGATTCCTTTTTACTCTGACTATAGTTCATACTTTCCTATTTCTTAACACGTCTTGTGTTCTTTTGATTGAAAACTGGACATTGAAAAAAATATACTGTATCAACTCTGGATTGAGGTTTTTCTACTGAAGGTTTTTTTCTTTAATAACTTGCTTGAACTTAGTTGGTAGAATCTGTCTTCTAAGCATGTGTAGCTAGATGTACCTGCTTAGTTTTTAAATTCTTTTTTTTAATGTTTACTCATTTTTTGAGGTGGGGGAGGGAAAGAGAGGGAGACATAGAATCTGAAGTAGGCTCCAGGCTCTGAGCTGTCAGCACAGAGCTCGATGAGGGGCTTGAACTCACGAACCACAAGATCATGATTGGAGCCTAAGTCAGATGCTTAACCAGCTGAGCCACCCAGGCACACCAGTTTTTAAATTCTTATTTTTGTGTTTTAGGTTGGCTTCCTAAGAGTAGCTACTGTATCTACGTAGGTTCGTAGTCAGACAATGATTGGGAAGATGTTGTGCTCATGTGTCTTGGGCTCTTCCATGTACCACATGGATTTGTACTGAGGTTGGGGAGTGTATTTCATGTCTAGGCAGTTTCCAACTTTGTCTTAAGGTTTAGTGTTTATTTCTTCTGGGCTCTCTTGAGTCTTCCCCGCACATGCCAACGGTTCTTCAGGCAGCCACGGATATGTGGGTAGCTTATTTAGCTCTTCCAGTATCTTCCCCATTAAATTTTGGCTATTTCACCCCTCATCTCAAGTGGGGCTGCAACCTTACATGGACAAATCTGTTTTTTCCCCCATTAATTTCCTTCTGGGTTTGCACTTAAAATTTTCTTTAATGTTTATTTATGTATTTTGAGAGAGAGAGAGTGCAAGCACAAGCAGCAGAGGGGAAGAGAGAGAGAGGGGGAGAGAGAGAATCCCAAATAGGCTCCAGACTGTCAGCACAGAGCCCAATGCTGAGCTCAAACCCGCAAACCAAGAGATCATGACCTGAGCTGAAATCAAGAGTCGGACACTCAATTGACTGAGCCACCCAGCAGCCCCCTGAGTTTGCACTTTTACTGACAGTACACCAGGTAGAGGTTTGCCTTCCACCCCAAAACAGGTCAGCCCCGTTTGTCAGCAGGGATGATGGTTTTCACAGCCAGCTTTGTCCTGACAAAATTACGGTGCTGACTGATGTGGGAACATGGACAGGGGAAGCCCCAGGAAGAAAGCCACAGACTTCCACTGACTCAAAGTTCTAGCAGGTTTTCCTGAAGAACCACTTCCAATTAGTTGTTTACCTTTGGTCAGTTCCCAGAATCCTTAGCTGTTTGTATGTGATGACTTTATCCAGTTTTGTATTTGTTTTATGGGGCAAGAGGCTGCTGATCTTTCTTTTCCATCATGGCTGGAAACACCACAATTGTTACTTGTATGTTTGACTTGTTCACTGTCACATGGTCAAATATATCAATGTTTTCTTAGTATCATACTTAGGATTTTCTTATCCCAAGATTACGTTGTAATTAAGAGAAATTTTATTCTACAATATCATGGCTTAATTTTCTGTTCAAATTTTTAGTCCTTCAAAGGTATTTCTTTCTTCATAAAGAAGTAGACTCTAGCTTATCTTTCTCTTTGTTGTTAGTTAGTTAGCGGTCCCATCCACTTTTAAAAATAATCTTTTTTCTTCTGATTTGAAAACCAACTGTTTGAATATTTGAGCGATATGTTTGCTTACTTGACTTTTCATTCCATTCCATTCATTTGGTTCTGTTTTGAGTCTTCACTGAAAGTGCCACAGTTTTTTTTAATGTTTATTTTATTTTTGAGACAGAGAGACAGAGCATGAGTGCGGGAGGGGTAGAGAGAAAGGGAGACAGAATCTGAAGCAGGCTCCAGGCTCTGAGCTGTCAGCACAGAGCCCGTTATGGGGCTCGAACCCACAAACTATGAGATCATGACCTGAGCTGAAGTCGGACGCTTAACCTACTGAGCCACCCAGGTGCCCCGAAAGTGCCACAGGTTTAATTATTATATCTTTAGAATAGATTCTAACATAAAGTGTGACAAGATATTCCCTCCTGCCTCCTATATTTCTGGTCGTACAATGGATTCACATTTTTCACACTATAAAATTAACATGCATTCATCCATGCACCTCTCCTAACATGCATTCATCCATGCACCCGTCCTAACACGCATTCATTCGTGCACCTGTCCATTCTTTCATCACATTGTTGTTTTTTGAGCTGGCGCGGCACAAGACACCTGCCGTGGTACCAGACAGTGCAACGACCGGGGATGTGACAGAGCCACCGCGGCATGGGGTCTGCCTTGCTGGAACCTACCTTCTAGTATGGAGGCAGGGAAACAAAGTCAATGGATAAGTTAATAAAATAACTGAAAATCACAACACTGACTATGCAGCAAACATTCAAGGTGGTGAGGTGGAGGGTAGCAGAGGGAGCCTGTGCTCGCTGGCGTGATTGGGAGGGTCAAAGTCTGCATAGCAGGCAGTAGCCACGCAGGAGCTAAAGGTTGATTTTTGTTTCTGGATACTTGTCCATTTGCCCCAACACCATTCATTCTAAACTTCATCGTTTTCCCACAGGGGCGGGAGCAAATAGTCCGAGCGACAAGAATGTCACATGCGTGTCTCATGCTGCTATAGAAGGGAAGCCGAGGAGCTGAAGGAAAACCTGTGTGGCCTGTACCTGGCACGTGGGAGGGCTTGCAAAGCGGCAGGAGGTCAGCAGACAACAGGTCTTGCCGGGCCCTGTAGACCAGAAAGGGAAGTTTGGAGTGCGTTCTTAGTGCAGTGGGAACCCCCTTAAGGTTCATCTGCAGGACAGGGATGCCTTGTGTTTCTAGAATCCCTCTCCTTCAGTGGGGTGGAGAAAGGGCTGTGGGAGCCAGAGGGGGGAGGACAGAACACGAGTTTGCAAGCATTTGCATGGTTGCGAAGGGCCGGTGCTGGTGGTGGCGGTCCAAACAGGAGGGGGGTGGGGTGGCGGCCAGGGGCTGGGTAGCAGGTCCTGCTGCTGAGCCAGACGTGGGGCAGATGGAAAGGCAGGTGACAAGCCTGGGGATAGTTCTGTCCCCCTGCAGATTCTGGAAATGAGCCTTTAGCTATAAACTGGAAAAGGACAGAGGAAGAGCTGCTGCTTCGGCGGGCTGCCTTTTTTGCAGGCAGCTTCTACCCTGAGGTTGGAGCATAAGCTGCATCTCGGGGGCTGATTGACATGGGGATGTGGCACACTTCATTGACGATCCCGCGGTGTGGACGGTGAGGGAGCAACTCTGAGCCTCTCGGGAGGCGTCACGCACCAGAACTGGGAAGGGCCTAGACTGCAACCGAAAAGCCAATCGGTGTGAGAGGAAGACATAAACAATTGACAGAATGTTATGGGCTGCACAGAAATGTCAGGGTATTAAAGTGGGTGTCTGAGAAAACAGAAAGTTGCAATCTGAAATGATGAATAAGCCACTGACAGTTGTCGCAGAATGTGTGAGAGCATGTGTGAGCAGTGAGGAGGCAGAGCTGAACTCTGGGCGGCAGGCAGTGGTGGGCATGGCGCCCAGCCAGGCCCTCCCGCGGCCCGGGATAGAGCCGAGATGTTTGCCCACGGTGCCCTGTTGTGAGGCTGCCACCTTTCCGGTCACATTATCGAGCTTTGCTTCCTGGCTGGAGTAGGAATTCCATCAGGGGAGTGTACCAGGTGGCCCCAAGATTCCTACTCTGGAAGGGTTTGTGTGTGTGTGTGTGTGTGTGTGTGTGCACCCCATATAATCCTTCCCCATGAACGTGGGTGAGACGTGTCAATGTGATGTGCTGCATGGAAAAGGCGAAGGGATTTTGCAGATGTAACTCAGGTCCCACATGACTTGGTTGTGAGTTCATCAAAATGGAGATTATCCTGGGTGGGCCTGACCTAATCAGTTGAATCCTATAAAAGAGGGTCTAGAAATCAGGGACTTGAAGCAGCGGAGAGGCTTTCATGTTGGTCTTGAAGAAGCAAGCTGCTGTGTTTTGGAGAAGGGCCATGGGGGAGGGATCTGTGTGGTGGCTTCTAGGTGCTGTGGGCCTCAGTCCTACAACCACAAGGAACTAGATTTTTGCCAACACCCAGTGAGCCTGGAAGAGGACCTGGGCCTCAGTGGAAATCATAACCCTGGCCAACACCTTGACTGCAGCCCAGTGAGACCCTCAGCAGAAGACTCAATTGAACCGTGCCCAGAGTCCTGATTCAGGGGAACTTTGAGATACTAAATGGGTGTTTTAATCTGCTTACCCAGATTTACCCAGATTTACGGTTTACCCAGGCAGTGACTACCTTGCCTTGTTCATTGCCATGTCCTAGGAACAGGTAGATGGCCTGGCCCATAGCAGATATTCAATACATGCTTGTTTGACAGATGTTGGATAAATGGGAGCTTGTGTGTGCTCTCACTGATGGGGTGGGGGGCTTGTGTGGGTACCCGGTAATACTGGGGGGGTCTAGCTGCCTGTGAGCTCAGCGGGAGGCTTGCCACAATGGTGCTCCTAACACACACTAATATGGCCTGAGGTGCATTTGCGCGGGTCCAGGGTGAGGAAGGGTAACCTCTCCCGTCAGGGTCGCGGTGAGTCCACACGCAGTGGGGCACGGAGTCTGCGTGCGACGATTTACATGGCCCGGGATAATCTGAGGGTATCATGAGAGGTGGGCCAGAGTGGCCTAGGGTGCAGAGACTTCATCTCAAGGTGTGCTGAAGGGGGCCTGGGGGTGGGCGCATGGCCCAATGGCACTGGGCTGGACTGGGAGAGCCTGCCTCCTGATAGGAGTCTCGTGTATGGGGGGACAGGATACCAGTCCCGAGTCTGCCAGGAGCTGTTAAAGTCTTTTGATGGTGGGCGCCTGGGTGGCTCAGTCGGTTAAGAGTCCGACTGTTGATTTTGGCTCAGGTCATGATCTCTCAGTTCGTGGGATTGAGCTCCCCGGCAGGCTCCTGGCTGAGAGCAAGGGAGCCTGTTTGGGATTCTCTCTCTCCCTCTCTCTCTGCCCTCCCTTCCCCTTTGAAAATAAATATTAAACTTAAAAAAAATAAAATATTTTGATGGCTTCTCAATGCCTTGGAATAAACCTCACTCCTTCTACATTTATCTGTCAGGCCTGACATGCTCGCACCTGGCCTTTGGTCCTGGCCTTGTTTTCTCCCCTTGGTCCCTGCCCTCATTCTGCTCTGGCCATCCTGGCCTTTCTGTGTCCCCCAATATGCCAGGTTCCTCCCTGCCTGGCTGTTCCCTTGGCCTGGCTGCTTCCCTCCGGCTCGTCTCTGAGGTGGCTCCTTTCACCTCATCTCCCCAGAGAGGCCTTAAAAATTTTTTTAAAAATGTTTTTATTTATGTTAGAGAGAGAGAGAGAGAGACAGACAGACAGACAGACAAGGCGCAGCAGGGGAGGGGCAGGGGAGAGAAGGAAACACAGAGTCTGAAGCAGGCTCCAGGCTCTGAGCTGTCAGCACAGAGCCTGACGTGGGGCTTGAACCCACAAACTGTGAGATCACGACCTGAGCCGAAGTTGGATGCTTAACAGACTGAGCCACCCAGGCACCTTGGACACATTTTCAAAAGTGGACTGTGGCCATCATTTTAGAGAAGAAGATGGAATGAAGTCTGATAAGGGGCGGGGTATGGCACATTTAGCAGCAGGGCAGGGGGCTGAATATCCCGGTATTGTGCCCTGTGCCCTTGACCTGCAGAGATGACAGCTCTCCTTGGGGGCGGGATGCTTGGGGCAACCATCTTGAATCCCTGAAGCTGGCCACCTTCATATGAAATGATCTCATTTTCTCAGAGAGCTAAACATGTTTGCCAGCAGTATTTAATACTATATCGTTATAGGACAACCAATGGTTTGGATAGGTACTTGGAGTTTATTACACAGGAATTTGATTTAACAAAAAGAGGGGCACCAGGGTGGCTCAGTCGGTTAAGTGGCTGACTTTGTCTCAGGTCATGATCTCACGTCTGTGGGTTTGAGCCCCACATCGGGCTCTGTGCTGACAGCTCAGAGCCTGGAACCTGCATCAGGTTCTGTGTCTCCCACTCTTTCTGCTCCTCCCCTGCTCGTGCTCTCTCTCAAAAATAAATAAACATTAAAAAATTATAAAAAATAAAAATAACTAACTCAAATTCTTTAAAAAAAAAAAAGGAAAGAAATAACAAAAAGCAAGGTTATCTTCCTCCCCTCCAGGGTCTTGTGATATAACCAGGTGAAATGCGACAATTGATAAAATGTTTCAAAATCCTCCTGGTTGAAAACACTATGGACCGCACCTGTTGCTAAACATGTCAGTCACTGGGCCAAGAGTCCTCAACTGACAAGAGTCCTCAACTGACAGCCGTACCTTGTTTTATGCCAATGTTCTTGGGTGGTCCCAGGGAAATTAACATTTTACATTGAGTTAAATACACAAGTGATGCTTCCGTTTTTTTGTTTTGTTTTGTTTTGTGACCAGATACATTCCAGAGGGAAACAGGAATAAATCTGGCTATCTCAAGGAGGAAGAGATTTAATTTAATACGGGGGATATGACGCTTCTACAACCTGGAAGGGCTGGAAGAAAGGCGGTTCAGGAAACAGCGCTGGCTGTCAGAGAGTCGTGACTTTGCTCGGTACCGCCGGCAGTGACCGAAAATGCCTCCAGCACACAGCCGGGTGCTTTTCGAGCTGCTGCAAAAGTTCTTATCTGCAGAGCCCACGCGCCTGCCCACTGCTATCAGGGGGAGTAGTGATAAGCCTTCTGCCTTCTAAATAACTGGGTGAGTTTTTCTCATCAGCAGCATCCAGGAGGTTCCAGAAAATTAAGTTTCCAGGTTTCTAGCCCCTGTGATACAAAGGAGAGCATGGAAGAGGGGGGACAGTGGTGCTGTGTTGCAGCGGACAGCCTGGGGTCCTGAAAGCCACAGGAACTCTGTAAAGACCCAGTGCATGCTTTGTCACAGAGCATGCAGTTAACTCCAAGCATCTTTAGGCTCACAGATTAGGAAGTACCCATTCATTTCTCTGGTCTCATAACCAGATGCCAGGGAAACCAGAATCAACCCCCTTGAAACATTGAGGAGCTCAGAAGGGCACGTGATTCCTTGTAAGTGTTAGATCAGATCCCCCAGCTTCATTTCATACCCAGTGTCCTTGGCCCCATAGAACCTTCCCTGTCACAACAAGAGGAGAAAAGGTGGTGGTCACAGAAATGGAGAAGAGGTGGAGGAGCTGAGAAACGTCCCAATGGAGACTGTAGACACAGTGGATGGTGGCCACATGGGCTTATATGGCAACTGCGGGGACCCAGAGAAAGTGATTCTCAAGTGAATCTTGGGACAACCCTGTGAAGTTTCAGAGGCTCGATCTATAGCTGTGCATGTGTGTGTGTGCACGCATCTGTGTGCGTGCACATGTGTGCCCATTTTAAGTAAAGTAACACAGTGAAATAAGGGAAGATTTTCATCGGGTGGCCACGCCCCATCCTCCAGCCAGCAAACAGACCTGTTCCAGCACATCAGCCTCTTCTGCTTGTTGGGCTCCTGATTTAGGGTCTCCCTCCTTCCTGAGAACCGTGAGGTGGTGCTGATGGAGGTCCGGGAGGAGTTCAGTGTCCCAGCCAAGTCCACACAGCTCAGCACCGGCTTCTGCCAAGCACATGGCCCTGACCTAACAAAGCCCTTGGGGGGGCTTGAAGTACTTCCAACTAGAGTTCAGATTGGCTCAAATATGGAAACTGGCTTTCTTCTTGCCCAGACACACAAGGTTGAGTTTCTGCTTCAGGTCGGAGGTTGGGGCCAGGTGAGGCGCACGGAAGTTCTGTGTGTTCTCCAGACCATGGGGAGGTTCCACGGGGAGAGACTGAAGTGGGGAGCAAAGCGAACCCAGAGGGCCTTCCCTTGGAGTCTGGAAGGTGCTTCCAGAATCTCGTCCACTGAGCTACCTTCTTCTCTAGAGCAGAGCTGCAGTTACTGAGCATGGGATTATTTGCAGGCAGAGGAGAGAAGCTTAGAGTCTGAGGGTCAAAGCCATGCCCCAGGTTTTGGACCCCTTGCATGTGAACTTGACCTCAGGATGGAAAAGGTGGTCAGACAGACTGACCAACCCACCATGCCTCTGTCGCCTTGGTACAGCCCACCCCAGGGAAAAGGGAGTCACGAAGGCAGAGCGTATGGAACCTACCACATATGTGAGCTTTATCATATTGTGACTTCCTTTTTTAAAAAAAAGTCATGCCAAGTTTGCATTCTCGGTATTACTATCGAAGTCTGCTTTAATGTGAAAGAGAACGTTTGAGCCTGATACATCCCATGAAGTGATTTTGAGGAAGATTATGCCTCCTTCACTCTGTGGCTTTGCAGCTCCATGTGCACCCCCCCCCACCCCATGGGACAAGTCCTGTGGTTTGAGAGCCTCTACTGAGAGGGATCTGACCCTCCCAGCCCCCCTCCTTCAGCCTCTCAGCAAGGTTCGCAACAGCGAAGGCTCTGGCTGTGATTTTCAGGGGAGCAGTTGTGTTAGTTGGGGTTCTCCAGAGAAACAGGCCCAGGGGCGACTGCACACCCAGGAAGAGGTCGTGCTTTCATACAAGGCTGTCAGGCAGGAGAGTCCTCTCTTCTGCTTGGGGACGGTCATCCCCTTCATTCTAGCCACATTCTCAGTGGATTGGATGAGGCCACCCACATTAGGGCATGTAATCTGCTTTACTCCATTTATTTATTTATTTATTTATTTATTAATGTTTATTTATTTTTGAGAGAGAGATATATACAGCATGAGTCAGGGAGGGGTAGAGAGAAAGGGAGACACAGAATCTGAATCAGGCTCCAGGCTCTGAGCTGTCAGTATAGAGCCCGATGCGGGGCTTGAACTCACACACCGTGAGATCATGACCTGAGCTGAAGTCAGACGCTCATCTAACCAAGCCACCCAGGCGCCCCTATTTTTAAATGCTAATCTCATCCCCAGACACTCTTCCAAATGCACCCAGAATAATGTTTGACCAAATGTCGGGGCACTACTGTGGCCTTGTCAGGTTGGCAAGGATGAGCCATCACAGTGATCTGTAGGGAAGGAAGTAGGGATGTCCAGAGTTTCCTGTGGATGATCATTGGGTTTTATTGGGTACCAGAGCCTCAGCCTCTCATCTGTATGGGGTTGGTGGTGAGGTCCCATTAAGTAAGCTATATTCTCAAGCACCTGCCTGACCTGGTGAGTGACAGTGTAGGTGTGTCAAGATGAAAAGGAAGGACTTACTGGCTTCATCTCCATCTAGGTGGATCAGGCCTGGCCTGTCCTGGATCTGAGCGGGGGTCACAGTACAAAGCCCAAAGCCGACTGCTTTACCAGCTCTGAGGACTTTTGTCTCTTTTGTCCAACAGCCAGCCGTGACCACCTCTGACCCCGACTGAGTCCTGAGCCCCAGCCTCTCCCACCCCCCTTAACCCCAGCTCTGGAGGGCTTACCAACCCCCTCTCCCCCATCCATACCGTTGGCCTGCTGTGACCCACAGCAGCTCCCCGAGGCAAGACGTTGTGGTCCCAGCTGGGCCTGGTCCCCACAGGGCAAGAACCAGGTTTGGGGGCCCAGCCTGACTGGACTCGAGTAGGCAAGTACCTGAGTAACGGAGCAGTGAACACAACATAATCAAATGGGCTGTTTCTTTCCTTCTTTCTGGCAAGAGGAAAAGACGTTGCTTTCGATGTGAACTGGTATGATTTCAGCCACACACAGAGCTGGGTTTTCAATTGCTCCTCACACTTCATATAGCAGCTGGTTGGAAAATAAAACATCTTCCATTTAGATAAATAAACAACAACAACAACAGTCAGAAAATTAATAACCAGAAAGATACACTCATTTTATTTTACTGTTTCTGAAAGAAAACAAGGCACAGGCAGGCTCGGGACGAGCCAGGCCTGTGTGGGAGAGCGGGGACAGGCCCTGCTAGGGTGAGCTGGGAGGTCCCCCGGTGACAGGTGGGGCAGAGGAGACACTTATGGGGTTGGGGAGGGGGCCCCGGACTCATCAGCTCCCCCTTGAGGGCTCTGGGCCAGCTGCCCAGTGGAGAGAGATGGGGGGGGGGGTGCCAGTCTGCGAAATAGGCCGTGCTGCCCACAGAGCCAGCCTTCCAGATCACTGTGACCCAATCCACCCCCCTAGGACTGTTTTCTCCTGAAACATGGCCCCTGTGAGGTCGATCTCACTCCTGTGGTTCAAAGCCCCTACATGTCCAGCCACGTTCAGCACGTGGGTGCTGGTGTCCTTTTACAGCTGAAGACGTGGAGGCCCAGAGGTTACCCAGGGGAGCTGAGCTCCAAACCCAAGTATCAGGTTCTGGCTGCCAGCAACTGGGTCAGGGACAGAGGCCTCAAACAAATTTAAATAAGAATAATAATAAAATAAGGGGATCTTAAAATGGGATTAAAAACACAGGTATAGTTGATAGGATTGCCTTTAAAAATATAGGCACTTTCAATGCACAAAACTGTCACGTGTGGTCATGGGGTAATGATTAGGTTTGTGGGAATAATGTGCTTCGTGGGGCACTGACTCCCAGGGATGTGATTCAGGGATGCCCTATTAGCAGAGGCCTGATGAACGCCTTCGCTTCCAGGGTTGTCTCTGAGCTAGCATGTGTGACTGTGTCTCCTCCCGGGAAGTAGCAGAGAAACTCCCTGTCCTGCCCCCAGCCCTGCTCGTCCTGAGCTGCAGACACGCAGGAACTCTGTCCATGCCCCAAACCCACCCCTGCCCTTCCCTGCCCCCACACCTTTCCTACACGGACCTCTCTCCCACCCTGTTGTCCCTTCCTCCGTCCCCCAAAGTGACTGTCAGTATCTCATGACGTCTTACCCGCTCCCCAGTCCTGCTGGAATCCTAGCCCCTTCCCTGACTCTGACCCAGGGTGCCATTCCCAGGTGATGTTTGTCTCCAGTGCCCAGTCCTGTGACCTGGGGGTGATCACTCCAGTAGGGCTGTCATCTCCCGGAGGGCAGGGGCATGCACGCGCCTGTCCGTGTTCCCTACAGTGCTCAGTGAAGGGCCCTGCACACGTGGCCTGGGTGCCCGGCTGGGTGAGAGCCCTGGGACCAGCCCAGCGGGAACTTGTCATTCTGCACAAGTTCTCAGAACAGACACCCTGTGCCCATCCCTGGGAGGGGGCTCTGGGGAAAGGTAAATGGATAAGGCATTGGCTCGTCATCAGAGTGAGGGAAGATACACACACCCATACCTCGGACAGAAAGGTTCCTTAATGTTTGTGAGGAGGAAAAGCTCGAGCAACAGGCATTTAGAGCAAGGAGGTCCCATGGGCCGGGAAGGGAAGGCTTGCGAAGGCCTCACGTGGGACCTTGGAGGACAGGATCCTGGGTCTCCCTGGACTGGGGTGGTCAGCAGGCATTACCTGCAAAGGTAAGGCAGCATTGGCCGCTCCTTTGGGGCAAGGGCAGGAGGGGACTTACTCTTGCTCTTCCCATAGTAGGTGGGTGACTTTCTTATTTGGGCCCGTGGGCCTGCAGGGTGCGGCCATCCCCGGCTCTGCAGAAAGCCCGCGATGGCCATGGGTGCAAGTGGGACCAGAGGCACAAGAGGCACCCAAGGCAAGGACCGTGAGGGCGCTCAGCTCTGGGGCCACACTGCTCAGGCAGCTGAGTGGCAAGGGCCCCGGTACCTCTGGCTTGAGCCCTGGGAGGGATCGATTGTCCTCAACTGAGTTCAGGAAGACTGTGGGAGAAGCAGCGTGAGGGGAGGGGTAGGAGTAAAACTTTATAGATCTGAGTGTTAAATAACCATTGCTTTAGCGATAAGAATCTGGAGTCCAGAGGAATGTCTGGGGAAGTTCAGGGACCACGAGCAGTAGGGTGTACCCTGCAAAGACAGGTTTATTATTTGTGTCCTACGGATGAGGAAATCAAGTCCCACAGAGCCGAGTGACCCACCACTGGGAAGGATCTTACAGCCAGTGAGCAGAGCAGACAGGATTCAACCGCAGTCTGGGTGACCCCTAACTTGACCATGGTTCTTTTGACCACGGAACCGCCTGCATATTAATGCAGTTCTCCTGCCCATTTGCAACGGGCCAAACTGCTCCCCACCCTGAGACCTCAGTGTTTGTTTACTGTTTTTGCTTTATTGAGGGACTTCCTAGAAAGGCTAAGAGTAAACCGTCAGTATGTTGGCCTTATGGTGTTCATTACCTGTAGCGGCAGTTCTCAGAGGGTGACCCCACAACCTTGGCGTGGCAGCGCCTGGGACCTTCCGGAAATGAGCATTTGTGGGCTTCACCCCAAACCTGCTGAATGAGAAACTCTGGGGCTGGGGGTTTAACAAGCCCTTCAGGTGAGAATTTGGGAATCAACAGCCCATGAGAATTCAAGCATAGCCATCCGCCCTCCCTGAACTGACCTCTCCCACGGCCCCAGTGGCCCTGAGGGAAGGCAGGGGAGGTGGGGAGAGCCTTGATCAGCTGTGGCCCTGCAGCAGGGTGGCCACGAGGGACAGTATCAGTGGGGAACAGCCTGGCAAGAGGCCACAGATCACTGTGTGTCATGGGGTCCATAGAACTGCCACTGAGCCACTGTCACACTAAATTTCCTTTCCTCTGGTCAGAGATGGGCATGGGAACTAGCTCCACAAAGTGGAGATGCTCCCTGATGCTGCTTCCTCCCAGCCATCACGCAGACCTCAAGCCAGGGTGATGGGGCAGGTTTGATTGTGATAATCAGAGCTGCCCACAACCAGAAAACATAGACACAGCATCACTTGGGGTGTTGTACACACTCATCTTGGGGACGGGGGCATCAGGTTCAAAAGGCTCCAGGCTCTGGGTATCAAAACCAATGAGTGAAGTGGGACGTGTAGAGGAAGCACATGGTCGTCTTGGTTTGATTCTTCTCACTTTTATCTTTTATTTTTTAATGTTTATTTTATTTTTGAGAGAGAGAGATAGAAAGAGAGTGTGAGCAGGGGATGGGTAGAGACAGAGGGAGAGAGAGAATCCCAAGCAGGCTCCATGCTCAGTGCAGAGCCTGACACAGGGCTCAAACGTAGGAACAATAAGATCATGACATGAGCTAAAACCAAGAGTCGAATGCTTACCTGACTGAGCTACCCAGGTGCCCCTTCTCACTTTTTCTTAACTGAATTTTTTATTCTGAAATAACTTGAGATTTACAGAAAAGTTGCAAAGGTAATACAGGGTATTTCCACACACCCCTCACGTTAGCAGCTGACCTTCCCAGAGAACATTTGTCAAAACTGAGATACCAGAATGGACCCATTACTGCTTCTACACTCCTGATTTCATCGGGAGTCTGCCAGTTTTCCCACTAATGTCCTTCTCTGTTCCAGGATCCAGTCTAGGATCCCATGTTAAATATAGTCATCGTGTCTCCTGGCCCATGACGGTTTCTCAATGTTTCTCATGATTTTGACCATCTCAGTGAATCCTGGTCAGGTTCTGGAATGTAGAAAGTTCTTCCTACTTTTGATAGAAGCAAGAGTAGGTCTAGAAAAGAATTTCAGAAAGATGGTATATTTTCATGTGGTGTTTCCTAATTTTTAAATGTTTCTGGGTGATAAATGTTGGTCGCTACTAGTTAGGAGGTGTCATTTACATCGAGTCTGTGGGAATTCTGTCCTTCTAAGGTTGGACATGGTTGTCAGAGAAGATCTGCGATAATGACTAATTAAGCGTTTTTATTGTTGTTTTAAAATTCAATTTAATTTTTAAGTATTTTTATTATTTTAAAATTTTATTTTAATTCCAGTAGGGTTAACATACAATGTTATCTATATTAGTTTCAGGTGTACAATATAGTGATTCAATACTTCCGTACATCACCTGTGCTCATCATGACAAGTGCACTAATAAACCATTACAATTTTTTAATGTTAATTTTTGAGAGAGAGAGAGAGAGCAAGCGTTTGAGTGAAGGAGGGGCAGAGAGAATCCCAAGGAGGCTCCATGCTGTCAACTCAGAGCCTGACTCGGGGCTCTGTCCCACGAACCGTGAGATCACGACCTGAGCCGAAATCAAGAGTCTGATGCTTAACCTACTGAGCTGCCCAGGTGTCCCAAGCATTTTTAAAAACATGCATGCTGTACAAGTCAAACCACACATGCCCACAAGCCCTGCCCAGCCACGTGGCTGTGGCCCATGTGGTTTCTTTGCTGGAGGGTGTTTGTTGGCTACACAGGATGATGGATTTGGAAGGAAGCAACACTTTCAGGTTCTGTGTAGTTTCTGTTCACTCTCAGCGAGGTTTACTGTTTAATCACACTGTTTGATCTGTAACCATTTTCCTGGCTTTGCCTGGTCCCAGCGACCTTGATCGGGAAAACTTCTGCTGAGATTCTTTTCCCCAGATGTGGACTGAACCGGGAGTATCTGTCTGGTTTATAATGAACTTCAGTCCCTCAGGGTAGGAGTCTTTTAGGAAAACAATCCTGTCTATGACTGGCTTAAAAGAGACTTGCTTTTAGAAAATACCAGTGGAATGAATGTTAGTGGTGCGTTTCTGAACACATCTTCCGGTGGCGTCTGCCCTCGCCGGTCAGAGTTGGAGGGAAATTTCCCTCGGCCCCAACTGTCGCCATCTCCTGTCACCAGGGTACTGGGGATGGTGCTTGGCAAATCACCGCTGCCACTGTCACCCCTCCTCTTTACGGATGAGGGCGCTGGCCCACATCATGCAGCTGCTTAGCCTTGGACCTGATTCCGTCCCCATCTGTGGAGGTTAGGACTCAGACTCATCGCCCCTATACTCCTCTGGGGGTCTATGTCGCTGTGGCCGGAGAGCACTGAGTCTGTCTAGGCAGATGCCCATGTGGCCTGGAAGAAGGTGGTATTTGGATGAATGCCTGGTGTACAGTTAATACGACTCGAGGCCCTTGTCCAGAACGTTCCCAGGTTTCATTTACATGAGACTAGTCCCACGGAACGATGTGCCGGACTCGAGGGGTTTGTCACCCATCTCTGCACTCAGCGGTACTAACCAAAGTGCAGAGAAAACAGGGAGGCTCAGTGTTTCCTTGAAAAACCAGCTTGTGAAAGGCTTCTCTGTTGGCAGCTTTGCACGCCCCCGCCCCCCCACAGCCACTCCTTGGGGTGAGCACCGGGGAGAGGACTTTTTGCCCTTGCTCATCATTTCATATCATTTCATATGAAGGTGGCCAGCTTCAGGGATTCAAGATGGTTGCCCCAAGCACCCCGCCCCCAATGAGAGCTGTGATCTCTGCAGGTCAAGGGCACAGGGGCTGGTACCCAGTGCCCTGGGGGATATTCAGCCCCCTGCCCTTGCGGCTCATCTCAGTGGGGGGCTCTGCGCTCTGGGCTCCGAGGCTGTTTGAAAAGCTGCTGGGCTGCTCGTGAGGAGGAAGACGGGTGATGCCCGATCCCGTCTGAAGCCTGAAGGTGCCATTTTGTCCGTGTGCTGCGCTCTGCGTGGCTTGCAGATACGTTAAAGTTGACACCCCATTTCCAGGCCTTCTGGCGTGCTGTAGAAATGTCACAGTTGTTATTCTCCTTATCTACATAAACAACATAACTTTGTCAAAAAACTGAAACCATGTACTTTGTCCCATCAGCTAAGATGGGCTGTCAGATAAGGGTGTTTTTTTTTTTCTTTTCCCCCCTCTGTTGCATCTGATGAATTATGTAAATGGTTTTTGGCTTTGGAGGTTTTTTCTTTTTTTTTTCTTTTTGCCAGGCACTCGAGTAAATGATCAGAGTAGTAACATTTTTAACCTTATCTATCATACTGAAACATTTTTTCTGCCTCCAATAAAACATGTCAGAGTCGATTAAGAACATTTCTCAATGAGGTCTAATTCACAGATTTTAGTAGCGACTTCGAGAGCGCTCGAGTATTAAAGAAGCTGTGAATTCTTAGTTACGGGTACGTTACCATCCTACCTTTTGCCTCAATTCCCTTAACGCTTTGGAGCTCTGCTCTGCAAATGTGCGTTTTGTCTGCTGGCGGGGTCGGAGGAGCGGCAGGTAGGATGGCCAGGGATGTGTCACATTGTATCTGGTGACAGGGCCGTGAAAGATACGGCAGCTCAGTACGTTCGGCGGTGCTTATCTGGTACATGAGTGCACATTACTTCCCAAAGACCGGGATCACTTTGGACAGTATCATTAAATGCCACGTCATTACCTGTTACGGAGCAGTGCTATAGCTTCAAGGGCCTCTTGGGACACGAGCAACAGTCAGAAGAATGATGGGCAAGAATGGAGCCGGCATTAAATTTTCAATGGAGGCAGTATTGGCTTTGACTTTTCAGAAGCCTTATCTGTTAGATGGTGTTTGTCACTGGGCCGCGGAGCCGTGGATGTTCGTCAGTCGGAAGTTGCAGGCAGTTGAACGATATGGACAGGTGAAGGCTCCGTGGGGACCGGCCGGCTCGCAGAGAGCTGGAGGGGGTAAATTGAAGGTTTATTTATCCCATTCGCTGTCAAGGTCAGCTTGCTAGAGAGCTGTCCTATGGATGCTTACAAATGCCAAAATCCTGGCAAATTGTCGGAAAGAGCCTCCAAATCACTGACCTTTGTACAGCTCCCATCAACGTGTCCGTGTGTCTGAGCGGGGTCCTTAGAGGGAGTTAAATGGTTGGTAAAATGAGGCTTATGCTGTTGCTGTAATGTCAGCCGAGCTGCTATGTATTTTTTATTTTTGTGTTTTCAGCAACAAGGATGAAGTTAAAGATATGACTGATGGAAGGCGGGGGTGTGCGTGCAAAATAATTAAGCCGGCGTGGGTTTTGGCAAACTGGTGGGTCTGCGGCTCTCCATTTGAGCGCATCTTGGGCTTTGAGCCCCGAGGCATTTCAGCGTCTCCATTGTTATGCTCCTGGCTGGGAAGGGGTATTCAGGGGTTCCTGGAGTTGTCCCTCCTCCCCACCCCACCTAGGGCTCACAGGGGTTGGCCCCTCTGAGCCATGCATTCTCCTGCTCAGGACCTGTGGTCTGCCTTTGCCACGACAGCTAATTTAAGGAGGCCACTCATGTTGTCTTGTTTCCCTTTGGGCAAGGGTGGGGATTTACTAAAGCAACAGTACCGTGACAGTGACCTGAAAGTAGAGGTAATCAGTCACCTGGGGATCGAGGAACACCCTCCCCCCCAACACAGAATATTATGCATCCATTAAAAAGAATGTGTGCAAGGGCTGTACCTGTTGGCTTGGAGATAAATGCACGGGGCGGTGAGAGAGAAGTGTGTGGGTGCTGTTGTTAGATTTTACAAAAGAATTAAACCACCCTCTGCCCAGGGGTGCCAGATAAAACACAGGCTGCTCAGTAAATCTGAATTTGAATTTCAAACGGTAAATATTTAAAAATAGTTTAAAAAAATGATTTGGTTGTCTGAAATTCAAATGTAACTGAATGTCCTGTATTTTTATTTTCTACATTTGGCCACTCCTCCCCTACCCCCTAACATGTAGTATGTGTGCACACGGTGTATTTGTATGTGGTTTTGTGGGCATGAATAAATAAAGAAACACACAGCCTGGGTCATTCATAAGGGTTTTCTGGAAGGGGCCGTATAAGGGTTGATATGAGAATGTGGGGGAGAGTACGCAAGTGGAGGGGAGAAGGAGAGGGTCAGGTAAACAGGAAGGACTTTCTAGATTTCCTGTATCAGGGCCTGGGCTGGACAACAAGGGCCCCGGGAGGATGTGGCTGGCGGCCCGGGGCTGATAAGCTCACCTCCCGGAGGGCAAGGCTGACAGGGAGCAGGCTGTCATTGGGTGAGGGCCACCGTGGGTCCTGTGGGGTTCCCAGGAGAGGTCTCTGCTCAGGCTGGGCGGCCAACAGTCCTTGTGTTGCTGGTTTAGGATAAAAAGTGAAAGATTGCATCTCATCGGGTCTGCTTCTCCTCTTTGGGAATTGCTCCTGGTCTGATCTTCCTCTTTAGCCCCCACGAGCCCAGCAGTGATGATGAGGGCCTCCCAATGCGCCTCCGGGGCCCAGTGGCGGGTGAGAGGGAGCCGCCTTTGGTGGGATGCTATGTCCCCATCTCCCTCTGTCTGATGCTGTAGGCAGTCACCACAGAGGCCCGTGCATCCACTATTTACAAGACAGTTCAAAACTCTCCTTCTTATTTCCAAATTGAATTAAAGAGCCGTTAATACGTCCCAGGTTTGTTGTAACGAGCCCATAACCGAAACTGACATCATTATCAATTCAAACAAAACACAAACGCTTCATCTTCTGCTTCCTCAGGGAACCCCCCCAACTTCCCGAGCCGGCGCCGCCCTGGCAGGCGGAAGCCGGGAGCCTCACCTGATCTCTCTCCTGCACAGATGAAGGGAGGGCACTCTCATCCTACCGCACCCTACTCCCTTTGGTCAAAGGAGCCTTACATAATTGTGATTCTGGAATGTTCTTTCTATAGATGACGTCCCTTTCCAAACTCCTTTTGGGAGAGGAGCAGCTGTGCAGAGCCTGGTGAGTGGGAATTTTCTGTGTCCTTATGTGGCCCAAATCTCTGATGTTCTGATGTGGCCTCGAATATCAGCTTCTCATGATGCAAGCTTTTTGAGGCTCCAACATCCACTCTCCGGAATGAGGAAGAAATGGGCCAACAATCCCATCTGGGTGGTAATGCGGGGGAGGATCATGGCGTGGAGGTTGTGAGGGGGGTGGGGGCGGGACAGGGGCAGAGTGGGTGACTCAGGGGGTCCCAAACCTTCAGCAGGGGCACAGTGCGTCCAGCCGGGCTCCCCTTCAGATCTAAGGACTCTCGGGGTTTCTGCTGGCCGGGGCCCTGAAAGACAAGCCCGAGAGGTGCTGGGGAGCAGGAATGCCAATAGCACTGAACACAAAGTGAGGGCCAGGAATTGCTGAGCTCCTGAAGCAGGTGACCTTGTCCACTTTTCTCAACAATCCACAGGCGTGGGTAATGACTGCCTCAGTGTTTTAGGTTAGGACACCAGCTCACTGAGACGTCCTATCATTTGAGCCTAGTAAGTGGTTCAGCCTGGGTTCAGATCTGACTTTAACATTTCCTCAGCGGCTGAGAGGCGTGAGTATTGGCAGACACCTCATCCAACAGGTGTTCCTGTGAGCTGTGAACTCCTCCACAGGGGATCCCCTCCTAAAGCACATGGCAACCTGTCTTCTGGCCTCCTGGGTCCTTGGCAGCTTATACACAGAGCTGTGGTCTCTCTTGTGAGGTCCTTCTCTGCATCCTGAATACCTTTCTCCTCCAAATGGGCCCCGGGTTCCAGACTCTCGCGGGACGCTCTCACGGGCACTGGGAATCTGTCCCTTGGCACCCACACGGATTTGGGGTGTATGCCAGTTCTGTGAGGCTGTGAGCCGGAGCCCTGCCACGCTGGCAGCCAGCACTTCCCATGTGCCATGGGGTTGATGCAGTGGCCGGGCGGCACGCCTTGGCCCTGGCTGAGCTGTGCTCAGCCTTCCCTAGAAAGCCAAGACACAGCCTGTTTTCCAAAAGGGTCTGGTGCCTGGAGGCCTGGCTGAAAGACCCCATGAGCAATGCCTGGGCAGAACATTCTGTAGCACTTGTCATGGAGTGAGTGCAAGTATCCTCTCCTGTGTCCACCAGTTGCCCTGCTCCAGGGTCTCGGGGACCCTCTGTGTAAGGAAGTCCAGACCATCCCTAGTGGAAAATGACTAGCGTTTTCTGCACATAGCCCATTGGCTTTGCCCTGGCTGGCTCCCAGCTACCTGAGCTGTGTTCCTCATGCTGTTTCAGCAACTCTGAGGAAGGACGGACAGCCACAGATTCCACTGATCAGTGTCCAGACCACGGAGAGGCCAAACAGTGCCCTTCCCTCCCTCACTCACCAAATATTCCTTAGCTCTTAAGGGTTTACTATTAGCTGACATTGTCCCACATCTCTGAAGATAGTGGACAAAACAGACAAGATGCTTGCATTCATGGAGGTTGTAGACTTTGAGGGAGCAGAAGATGAACAAATAAACAAAGAAGCTAATTTCAGAGAACAGGAAGTGCTCTCTGGAAAGAAAATACCACAGGTGAATAGGATGGGCAGCTTCATTTAGGTCTTTGGGATCTGAAAGCCAATCAAGGGAAGGCCTAACAAAAGAGCATTCCTGATGCTGGGCAAGTCACATCAAAGGCCCTGGGGTCAGAGTAGCTGGTCTGATGGAAGCTGAGAGAACACAGGGGCCATGGTTGGAGATGAGTCGGATAGGCAGGCCTAACCGGGTGTACAAGGCCCTGCACCTGGAGCTAATGGTCAGATTGCATTCTTAGTCTTTCACGGGGGTTCACCAGAGGGTGCAGCTTCCTGTCATCCCTGTGACTTTCTTGTGCTGCTGCCTCCCTGAGAAGTTCCCTTCTTCTCTGCCTACTGGACTCTTACTTTTCCAAGATGTGCCCTGTCCAGCACAGGATCCAGAGCTGTTACTAAACAGCCGATGGGAAGGTGCGTCTTTCTCACGAAGGGCAATCAGAAATTCACTCATCCTTGAGCAGGAGTTGTTGGTGGGGGCAACTTCTTGCAGATTAGCGCCGTGTGGAGCCCTCTGTCTGCACTGAGCCCAGGATCAGGGCACCCTGAGCAGGCCCTTGGCCTGTGGTGGGCTTTCTGCATGGTGGAGGTTCTGTTTGAGTGATGGCTGGTCTGGGTCATCGCTAAGCTGGGAGATGTCCCCCAGGGGCCCACAGGAGGTGGTGTTTCTGTGACAGTCACTCCATTTACTCAGGGTGCCCTCCCGAGACGGGGTCCAGCTGGGGTTTCCTTGTGTGCCCCCCTCCCCACCTCAAATGCCCTTGCTGTGGACAAGCCCAGCCACCCGAGCCCGTGGTCTGCTCTGACTGCCCGGACCTAATGGGAACCGGGAGGCAGTATGCTCGGCCCCCTGAAGTCGGATAGCATGTGTCTTCCCGGTAACCACACCGTTTTGCTCAGTTCCAGGGTCAGCCTTTTCCTCTGCCCACTCCCACCCACCAGCTCTATGTGCTCTGTGGGATGCATGGACCAGTGGGGACCCTCACTCTGCCCTGGAGAGACAGAGAGGCCTGGCTTCTTCTCCTTGGGTGACTCGGCCTCCTTCCCTTGCTCCTATTTTGTGTCAGATGTGGTTCAGTCAGATGGCGGAGAAAATACGATGGTTGCAACCATATATCCTTAACTCATTTTGGGGCCACCAGCTAACAAACTGCCCTTACACGTGATGGCAAGGGATGGGGAGTGGAGAAATGTCTCAGCTCTGGTGTGGAATGATCTTGCCACATCGTCCCTCTGCCCCAGCCACTGACTCCTCGTGATGGCAGGGCTGCAGGACCGGGGACCAGCGTCCTTCAGCAGGCTCTGAAACCCCAAGCCCAGCACCGAACCTGGCAGTGAGTCCCTTCTTTTGAGAGGAGATGTTCTCTCTCAGCAGTCAACTTTGCTAAAGGAGGTAAAACTGTGACCTTGACCTTGAGGAAGTGCCATCATCAACAGAGCCTCAAGGCTGTGCTCAGGACCGCCTACCTGTGCCACACCAAGTTGCAAAAAGTCTTAGGAATATTTACAGTTGGTCTTTAAACAGCAGTGGGTATGAATAAAAGAGCAATATCTCATATCATTAGTCCATAAATATGCAGTTTGGTTTTATTTGTCAAATAAAATAACCTGAGATTGAACTGCCGGGTTGAAAGACACAGACATACATACACCTGTCTCCTTGCTCCGCCCCTTCCCTGTCTTCATGTCTGCCGCCCTTTAGGAATGTTCTTTGCCCAAGTATATCCTCCTTTCTCCCTTTTCTATGATTCCTGGGGATGGTCATTCGGGGAGGTTTCCCTCCCCTCCCTCTTGAGGGGAGCCAACTGAATGCCTGGACTGTCAGAGTGGCCCCTGGCTCAAGCTCTTCAGGGGAAGGGGCAGTTGGAACCCCCTTGCCCATTCTCCTTGTTTAAGGCAGCCTCATTCATTTTCATTCTATAAAAGGCTTGGAGCCTGTTCTGGGCTGGAAGTTGGCTCTGCTGGTTGTGGGAGACTGTGCTGTGTTTCCCTGTGGGAGCAGAGTGGGGAGGGCTCCATTACACCCCAGCCTCGGGCTCAAGCTGTCCCAAGTGGGAGTGTGGAACTGGCAAGGGTCCTGGAACGTGAGTGGAGAGGCAGGAACACATTTCCCTGGGGATCTGGGACTTGAGGTCACAGAGTGCAAATGTGACAGCCTTGTGTGCCCTGCTCTGTCTGGATCTGGGTACCAGAGACCTGGGAGGCAGGTGTGCGCTAGGTGTGGCTGGTGGAGTAGGCTGGGTGCCCCGAGTAGGTGTCACAGTGAAATGGGGACTCAGGCTGGGTGGGCACTGGGGCTCCTGGTCGGTGGGTGTGGCTGGGTGACCTGGTGCTGCCTCTCAAACAAGGCCACCTGCATGTCCTGAGTCTCCACAGAGGACACTTGAACTTGATCTGACTTGGTTCTGACCCAGGCAGAGCAAACCATGTTCTGATCGGAACTCTAATGGTTGTGGGTGATTTTGACAGCAGGACTACTCACGACCACTCATCCCATCAACACACAGTATCACTAAGACTCAGTGTACTGAATCTGAACTTTATCTCAGAGTGCCAGTTCTTCTGCAAAAGAGACTTTGACTTTCAAACTAACGTTCACCTTGTAGGCTCAGAGGCTGAGCTCCGTCAGGGACACTGAGGGGGGTGATAATGAGCTGTGAGGGTCTCAGGTGGACTGTCTGATGCTCAGCCGCCCACACTCAGGAGGCTGCCAGGTCCAGAGCTAGAGTTGTTGGTGCTGCCTGGACAAAACTTTCTAGGCTCAGCTTTGGCTTCTCCTTGTATTCTGACAGTAAAATAGTTGTGGATTCTAGACTGCTGGTCACCAGCACCCTGTAACGTGCAGGGGTCTGACACATAATAAGTCCTACTTTTCAGTTAACGTGAGTTTTTCTTCCTGTGCCTCTTCAAGTTAATTTTTTTAAAAGATTTTATTTTTAGGTAATGTCTCCATCCAACGTGAGGCTCAAACTCACAACCCCAAGATCAAGAGTGGCTTGCTCCACGGACTGAGCCAGCCAGGCGCCCCTGTGCCTCTCTGAGATATTATGCTCATAGACGCCATGTTTATTAAACAAGCCTGTGTTATGAAGTTCAAAGCCACTGTATTTTTCCCCATGAAAAATGCTCTCTCTGAAAGGTACTCCAGAGGCATAAGGCTTCTGTGCTCCAAATTGAGAAGTGATACCCTGAACCGAGAATTCATTCTTTTTTTTTTAAAGTTTATTAATTTTGAGAGAGAGAGAGAGAACACAAGCAGGGGAGGGGCAGAGAGAGAAGGAGAGAGGGAATCCCAAGCAGGCTCCGTGCCGACAGCACAGAGCCCGAATCGGGGCTCAAACTCACGAACTGTGAAATCATGGTCTGAGTCATGAAACCAAGAGTCAGATGCTTAACCGACAGAGCCCCCCTGGGCCCCTGGAGAATTCATTCTTCTTAAAGATCCCGAAGTAAAACAGAATTAAACGAATTATAAAAAGTGGAAGAAGGAGAGAGGTTGTCCCCGGTCTGGCTTTCCAATCAGTTTGCTGTGGCCTTAGCGTGTGTGGGATTGCTAAGCACCATCCCTGGGCGGAGTGGTTGGTGTGAACCCTGGGAGTTTGATAAGAGCAGAACAGTTCGGACGTGATTTGTAGGGTGGTCTTCGGGACATGGGAGAGGCTGGATTTTCTACTGCAGCTCTCCCATGAAATCTTACCCTTTTGGTGTCCTTGAGAGTTTCATCTTTTAAAGTGATGGTCATTTTCCTGGTGCCAAGATGCTGTATTTGTGCTGGAGCACTTGTCAGAGATTGTGACATAAGGCAGAAACTTACACTACTTGCCACGAACAGAAAGGAATGTGTCTTGTTAGCAGGACAGGCGGGATACACAGCCCAGGCCAGTGGCTTTTATTGCTTTGGCACAGGAGAGGAAAATATCATCCAGTTCAGGGATGCTGTATCCTTGAAGGAACAGGCAGGGTTTAACCCGAAGCACCAGAATGATGGGTTTCTGATGGGCCGCCCCCGCCGACCCCAGATGCGCACTGTGGGGGTGAGACAAACAGCCCGCAGCGCTTTGCCGCGCCCTGTGTCAGCCGCAGGGCCAACAGTCTTGCAAGGTACAGACACATCGCAGTGGAGCCTGTTCAGTGAAGCCACTTCCAAGGCCAGGGCTACCCCGTGAGACCTTTCTTCTTGGCTGAAACAGCCCTTGTACCATGAGGCATCGAGGACCGGGGCTGCTATCATTGGTCAGATGAATCGGATGGACCAAGATGGTCTGGTGGTGGTGTCATTGTTTCTCATACACACAGCTGAGAATGTTTTCCCTCAAATGCTTAGTCTGGGCTCATCCGAAGCACCGTGTCATAAAACAGCCAAATAGAAGGTCCATGAAAAGTATTCTCAAAGGTGGTTGTTGACAGTAAGTGAAAGTGTCGTAAAAGGTTTAAAACATAAAACCCCTGTAGCCTGAGTTTGTCTTCTGTAAGGTCCCTCTGGGTCAAGCTGACCTGGGCCTCCCCCCCATTCCCTGGGGCAAGTTGACCTGTGGCCCCGTCCATTCTCTGGGGAAAGATGACTTGTGCTCCCCCATTCTCTGGGGCAGCTGACTTGTCCCCCCCATTCTCTGGGGCAAGCTGACCTGTGGCCCCCCCATTCTCTGGGGAAAGATGATCTGTGCTCCCCCATTCTCCGGGGCAAGCTGACCTGTGTTCCCCCCATTCTCAGGGGGAAAGATGATCTGTGCTCCCCCATTCTCTGGGGCAAGCTGACCTGTGCCCCCCCATTCTCTGGGGCAGCTGACTTGTCCCCCCCATTCTCTGGGGCAAGCTGACCTGTGTCCCCCCATTCTCTGGGGCAAGCTGACCTGTGTCCCCCCCCATTCTCTGGGGAAAGATCTGTGCTCCCCCATTCTCTGGGGCAATCTGATCTGTGCCCCCCCATTCTCTGGGGAAAGATGATCTGTGCTTCCCCATTCTCTCGGGCAAGCTGACCTGTGCTCCCCATTCTCTGGGGCAAGCTGACCTGTGCCCCCCCCCCATTCCAGTTGACAGTCAGCCCTTTCCTGGACACAGGAGCAAGGGTGTCGTGACTGGCCCTGCTTTACCCACAGGCCTGCTGTCTGCAGAGAACAGGACAGACTCCCCAGAGGAGGAGGGAGCAGCCTATGTCTCTTCAGCACGTATTTAAAACATTTATAAAACATCCTTAAACTTCTTCCAGGAACGAAAGTTTTAAATGAGGGAGAGAGCCTCCGCTATTTCAAGGTCTTGGATTCCTTCCCTTCCTGGCAAATGTGAGCAGCCACGCAGATTTTGAAGTTCCCTCCAGAAATGGAGGAAGACGGATTTAGCAAGGACGCAGAAGAGCCCACGGGTGCGAAACACCTTGATCCTCCTTGAGCTGAAGCCCTTCTCCCGAGGAGAAGAGGCCTGGGTCTGAGGCCCTACTGCATTGTTCCCAGCGTATTTCACGATCCTTTTCTGCGTTGATTACTAGTGGGCATTTAGGAATGAGACCAAATGAAGATACGGGGGCCCCAATCTCTGCTGCCTTTGCTCTGACCCTCAGGTGCTTATTATCATTTCTGTTAACCCACAGGACTTCCAGAACGACCGACTGTGCGGTTAATGTGTCTTGCTCTCACTGAACTCCTAGGGAGCTGGAAGATATCGTCTGTTTGCATCTCCAGCCAATAGCTGCAGTGCTTGGTTATAAAAGTTGATTAATGGATACTGATTGATTATTTGGTTCACTTTAATTGGCTACCTCTCCGCCCCATCCCCCGGCCCCATCCCCCCGACGCCCAAATAAGACCGAGCAAAGGTATGATAGGAAATGTTTGGATGGTCAGATTTTAAGAACATGAAGAATAGTTTTCATGTGAACATCAGTGCTTTTTTTTTCTTACGTTTTCTGAGCAAGAAGTTCACAGTGACAGTGCTGCTATGCATGCCTTCATTCCGAGATTGAATTTAACCACCGCCTGCTCAGGGAAGTCTTCCATGTGTCCTGCAGGGCGGATATGGACCCATAGCACACATGTCTCAGGCATGACAGGGGCATCAGCAGGAAGGAGACTGGGAGGGCAGGTCTGGTAATGGAGGCGTGGGCAGCTGGAGGAAGTGGGCGAGGGTTGGGGCAGCTCATGTCTGTGGTGGAGAGAGGGAGGGGGGCACTTCATTTTGGAAAGACACGTGATATGAAGTCAAGGGAACAGTGACAAGGAAAATCTATTTGATGACTGGATTCCAGGATTCCAGTCCCAGCCTTCCATGTCATGGACAGCCAAGGCTGTGCACTTCTGTGCATCAGTCAATTAAACCAGGAGATGAAGCTTCAAAGGAAAGTCATTCCAGTAAAAATTTAACAAGCGCGGGGCTGACTTCGAGGATGTGCGTGCAATCACAACAAAACCATTTTTTCTTTCTGGGATAAATTATTTCGGTTCTCGGCAGGTGTTTGGAGGTGGGCTGGTCTTTTCCCCTAAAGATAAAGGCTAGAGTTACACAGAGAGACCCTCAGAAGATTCTGGAGGGAGAGGCCTTGGAGGGAAGGCCACCTTGGGTTAGAGGGTGTGCAAGAAACCCAATGCCTCCCTCAAGGTCCTGTCTCCATGATAGGCAGATGATGTTCCCACGCCACACAGGTTAGAACAGAGAGCGTTAGGAACCTCTTTGACCACCGAGCACTGTTATGTTTCAGTGATCCTTAGCAGGTTTCGGTTGGAGAACAAAGTAATCAAAGCAAAACTGTCAAATAATAATAACAATAACCAAAATAATAATACCAGAAGAAAGTTCAACACCACTGGTTGGATTCCCAGGGCACGGCATCTGCTGATCTCATCAACGACACAGTGTCAGTTTTTTTGTTTTTGTGTTTTTTTTTGTTCCAGGGACAGATAAAAAAGAAAAAAACCCACAAACTGCCTATCCCCTGATAACACAAACACAACTGCAAATAAACATATCAATGTCTACATACAATGCACATTTATGCAGAATCCATATTCCTGGCGATTCTTTAGTTATCAAGCAAGTGTCCTTTGGAGGCTAAGACATGATGCTATTAATTCAGTCTCGGGGTTTGGGGTAAAGTTTGTCTGAATAAAAAGGCGAGGCAGATTAAGTGGCGTTCATTGGGGATTTGGGAAAGAAAAGGGTTCTTTGTGGGAAAGTAATTACATCTTCATTGACCCTCACGTGGCTCCCCCAGCCCGGTGTCGGGGGCTCTCTGCCTCGCTGTGTGACATCTCCTTTCGAGATGGGCTGCCATCCCCTGGCGGAGGCCCCCTCCCCGGATGCATTTTCTAATCAGTTCACATGATTGAGCTTCCACCAAGTGATGCTTTACTTAATTCCTTTCGCCTGTAGGGGTGTGAGGCTTGGAGGGCCTCTCGTCAAAACTTTGGAGGGCTCTGTCAGTTTGAAAAGAACATGACCTTTAAATTGTATCAGTATGTTTGCTGGTGCATAAGGGAAAGGAAAAGGTTTGTCCTGATGGAAAACCACTCGGAGACCAGGGAGTAATTCAGAGGGAACCAGTCCAGGAAGTTAATTTGTTTATACATAATTTGCTAAGTGGGGCGAGAATGGGGTCCACGCACCTGCTGGCTACAAAGAGCCCACAGCCCGGGTCTGGGGACAGTTAGCCTATTTAGGCTATTTTTCTTCCCACTGCTTCTCCCCTCTGAGTCACCATTATTCTAGAACAGGTAAACCAATATAGCCCCGTTACTTACGATGGAGGGACAGAGTTTAAGGAAGAATTTTCTCCTATATGGCTGACAGCTCTGGAGCTGAATTATTAACTTCCTGTGAGGTTAGCAGGGAAGCTGTGTGACAGAAGTTGGAAGGTGAGGACTGGCTTTGGAAAAGTTCACTGAAAGACAGCTTTTTAGAAATCAAGGCTTATATTCTGATTTTATTGATTTATTTATCTTTTAAGTTTATTTACATTTGAGAGAGAGAGAGAGAGAGAGAGAGAGAAAGAGAGAGAGCACAAGCTGGGGAGGGGCAGAGAGAGAGAGGGAGACACAGAACCGGAAGCAGGCTCCAGGCTCTGAGCTGTCAGCACAGAGCCCGATGCGGGGCTCAAACCCACAAACTATGAGATCATGACCTGAGCGAAAGTTGGATGCTCAACCAACCGAGCCCCCCAGGCACTCCTATTCTGATATTTCTTTAAAGTGTTATTAGAATAGGAAGAATTCAGGAAGCCCATCTGTTTACACACACGCACACACACAATTACGTGTATACTTTTTGTATACTGTGTACTGTTCTCATTATTCATTTGTGTAATTTTCTTTTTGTTTTTAAGTTGCGTGACTTTGAATTTAGCAAACCTTTAAGTGTGACCCTTTGTGTCAGGGTTTGCTGCTACTCTTCTCTTTCTTCCAGTTAAAATATTTCGCTATGTAATGCAGAAAAAATTAGAGGTTATGAAAACCGGCATTTCCTGCTATAAAGCGGTGACCAAAAAAATAACAAAATTTGAGCCGGGAGCAGACGTATACTTATTTTTACTTTTTTTCATTTGAAACATGTTCATCTTTCAGAATCGAGCAAGTTGCCTACATTGTCATTCCCGTCCGCTGAGGAGAGAGAGATGGCCCCTCACTGGAGCCGTGTGAGCTCATGGAGATGGGGAGTCCGTAAGAACGTCTGGTTTGCTTGGCTCTGAGGCTGGGATAGAGCACCTTGCTTTCTTGTGGAGGCTTATGTGATTTCTGGAGATTGAAAATTTTGGAGGAAGAAAAAGGTGCCTCAAAAGGCACTCACATTAGGAGTAAGATGTGTGGTGGCTTCTCTCTATAAACACATTGTATCCAGACAATATAACTGCTCTTTGCAGGGAGAGAGAGCAGGGAGCGGGGTCCTGACTCCGAGCCCCGTTTACCCTCGTGCTCTGAGGCATAAGCATTTGTCAGGTTAGGTGAAGCCCAAGCCACGGTGCTGTGAAGTATTGGCTGAGTCTAGGTTCCTAATGCAAAATGCAAAATGGGAATTGAAACATACTTGATAGAATTAAAACATTAGTATTGGCTTTCAGCTCTTGCCTCCCTGGCTCCCATAATAAATGCAGGGCATCTTAAAAATAAAAGCCAACAAACCAAGAGAAAACAGCCAGACGCCTTTGCAAGACAGAAGAGGCACAAAACCTCTCTGCGAGATTTGAGAATTGATTTTCTCCAGTGTGAACTCTGGCAACTGTTTCCTCTCTAATTTTGACATATACGTTTCATTTATTTTAAGTAGAATGCTTTTATTTTTACTATTGGTATATGAAGACACTGTGACATGTTGATAAATGAAATAATCCTGATGACCACGTTAAGCCACATGTCAGGAATTTTAGAAGGAAAAAGCCAGAAGAAACTCAGTGTATATATGTTTACCCTCATGTCAGTGTTTAAACGTGTATACACTGAGTCTCTCCAAAGCGAGGTTCGGTGACTAATCTCTTTCAAGGAAGTTCATGGGGTCATTTAATCAGAGATGGCCTCCTATTGTCTGTGGACTGGGCGTGGTCCCTGGAATCTGGTCCTTTACCGAATAGGTTTAGTATTGACCAAAATGGCGGAACCAACATGTGTGGTTCTCCACCCTGGAGTATGTTCAGGTTTATCTTTAATCCCAAATCTTGGGACTCTAAGTCTAGAAGACGAGCAAGTCTTCTAAGCCCCAGTGAATCCAGGTCCAGTGCCTTAATTCTAGTTCCACAAGGCTTGAGGACATCTGTGTTTGGGTTACCACCCTGACACTCACCCAGGGGCAAGACACTTAGACCAAGGAAGCAAAATGCCCAAAGGGCCCGTCTGGGCTCCAGACATTTCCATTCACTTATGCTCATGACATTTCCAGCAATCTCAGTGGAAAGCTAAGAAAGCCATGGTAATCTTTTCTAAGGGGTTTCTTTCTCCCCACTATCTCAAAACCTGGCACTTCAGACATCTGTCTGCTGTGGAGCCATGGTTCCCCAGTCTCCATTCCTCCTCAATCCTAGTTGGTCCTCAGCCCTGGGAATGTGAGAGGGTAAATGGGGGAGGTTTATGAACCAGTGGGGATCCTCATCTGTCCCTAATCAGTCCACCCAGCTCTTAGTTATTGAAGGAAACCTCCAGGGGAGCCCAGCACTCACCAGTTCCCACCTCCCATGAGTCCTGGGCTGGCTTGGGGATGGCTTATCTTGATGTAACCCAAAGGGCTCGGATTCCCTTCATGTCACAAGTAGGCTGCCCCTCCAAGGAGCTGAAGAACTAAGCTGTTAGATCTGCACTTTTTAGTCTGAAAGATTTGCTTGGCCTCACACACTCATTCACTCCAAGTTCTGGACCCCCGGGTTTCTGGGATGGTGTCTTGCACCCCAGCCCTCTCTCTCCAGAGTTTGTTTCAAGCCCTTGACTTTGCCCTGCAGTTCCTCTGGTCTGAAGAGCTTGGGGTAATTTCTGGCCATTTTCCCAAGGGGTGTGGTGGTGCAGGCTTCCTGGTTTGGCACCTGTGGCCGGCACGCCCTGCTTTGGTGGAGACTGAGCAGCTTGGCCCACGGAGCTGGGAATGTTGTCCTGGGGTCTGAAACTTTCCTGAGACTTGGGCCTGTCTGGGCGAGGTGAATCTATGACTCTCCAGACACATTTTGAGTGAATTGGTTTCAGCTTTCACAAATGCTAATGTTGATATTGTTTACGTCTGGCTGCATTGTTTTTCACTTTAAAATTACAGCTTTAGTACATTAAGCTAATTTCATAATACTGTATTAACTTAATATTCCATAAATCACACATGTCAGATTGCATTGTTACGGATGCACAAAACCCAAATTTACTACTCAAGCTCTCCAAACACATGTATTCATAATTTGCTCCAGCGAGCCCGGTGCCACCATATAGGGTTAAGGAATTACACATTCCAGTGCCAGGCACAGATCACGCTGCTCTCTCTCTCTCTCTGCAATTGTTCTCCATACAAATTGAAACAATATATTTCCAGCCATTTTCATAGTTGTAATTACTAGCAAAAATCGTAATACCGCGAACATATTTTAAACACCTGCACTTTTGGGCCAACTCATTTTTTTTTTTTTCTTTTAAGCTGAGTGTTTCCATTTGAATAAGGTTGAGAAAGCTCACTGGTGGTAGCAATCGCTGGGTATGTTTTCTCCCGGAGGAAGATGATAACTTTTGACTTGGAAGGAAGAGGTAGAGAGAAAATGGCAGAAGCTCAGTGTGCACCCTCTCTCTCCATTCCCCTCTTTGCTCTCTCTCTTCCTCTTCACCTTTGCGAAAGGGATTTACTTGCGGCGAGACTGGCTTTTGCGTGTGCTGCCCGGCCCTCTTGCAAGGGGGCAAAGTTCTGTGCCTAAGCCTGGCTTGCTGGTTCCGGGAACAAAGGGATGCTCTCCGTGGGGGACATGGCGGTGGGCTGGGGCACGGAGGAGACTCTGTAGGTTTTAACCACACGCTGTCTAATCGGGCTCTGACAAGTCCATTGTAAATCAAAGGTCTGGTAAGTGGGGATGCCAGAAATGTTTGATCTCCTTCCAAGCCTTGAAACAACTTGCTTATTTTTTCTGCAGTTTGGCCCCTCACTAAAATAAAACATTGAGAGATGAATGTTCTGACGGGTCATTGTGTGTCAAGCTGTCACTCTGTAATGGTTACATATTTCAGCTGGATTGAGGTGGTGCCGGTTGGGGGAGGTCTGTGAGGAAGAGAGAGGCAGAGAGATAGGGTGGGGAAGGAGACAAAGAGTAACAAGATTTCTGCTTTCTCCTTGTGGCTGATCTTCATTTAAACCAAACACTTGTCATGTTCAGGGGAAGTTTTATAAATTTTTAATGATATTGGGTACAACTGGTGCTTTGAAATTTGCTGTACTTTAATTTTTTCTTCGTTAGCAAAGGTTCACTAATGCATTGAAGTGCTAAGAGCGTATCCTAGGGATGCCACGATAATTGTGTTGTTAATAATATTGTGGCACTAGTAATGTTCTCCTGGTAATCAAGGCATGAGATTTTTTTTTAATATATTCAGTTATTACACTGCATCTCGTACAAATCATGTCAATTACAATTGCCAGCCTGTGACAGTTAAAATAATTGTATACGTTTTCTAGAATTTTCCATTGGCTTGGCTAATCAAGCTAAAAAAAAATCAACACATTATTTGCATTAATTTTGTTTCTAGTCTATTCCCACTCCTAAATCATTTGTCCATCTACTTCAAAAGGCAGAACAGTAAGTATTTTAATAATAAATATACGCACACATTCACACCAACCTAATTTAAGAATACTTCTATAGGTCTAGCAAGACGGAATCATCCGGTAGGGATGTTTTGTGTGACTGGGCTTATGACTTTCAGTGGTGTGCATGCATGCTGAGATCGAGTTCACATTGTGTACACTTGGGATATGTGGAGTCTGTGTTTATATAGACAAACCTTGTAAGAACATTCACTTTAGCATTTTCTATTTCTGTATTCAGTCCATAGTTCTGTCTAAGTAAGGGAAATTACATGATTTTGGTCTTTCCTTTTTGGCTTCCCTGAAATAGCTCAATATTCCTCTGCACCAGGAAATGATGTATGTAATACTTTGCGGAACGGCACTGCAAATTTGCAGCTCAAACACTAGTCTTCCACTTCTATGAGCTCTGCCTCCTGACCGGCACCGAAGCTTGCTTTATTTGGAACTAAAATAGCTAAACACTCAAAAAAGTACTGAACATGTGAGACCGGCTGCACACGGAGTCCCTGCAGTGTCTCAGCAAATTTCCCCAAAGCCTGGCCTCTCTTTCCATCACCCAGAGTCCCGCCCTCCCCCCATCACGGGCAAGAACGGGGAGGCATTTTGGTGACACGGAGGCATTTTTGAATGAGGACCCCAGGGCGCATGGGAGGAGGAGATGGGAGGCTGGTGGGGGTGTCTTCTGCTGCCTGGCTGCCAGCAGCCCCACCCCACACGGGGACCAGGCAGGGTGTATGCCTGAGGACTGCTCTCAGCAGACCCTGAAGAGTGGGTCAGCCTGGCCAGTTCCATCTGTGGAAAAAAGAGGACCAGAAAGCAAGCAAGAGCATAGTAATATCACCAGGGGCCCTCCAATGGGAAGGAATGGCAGCTCTTACAAAATAATAGCGGCAGAAGGATCAGAGGAACGACAGGTGGACAGACAGGATTACGTGAGCAATTTTCGAACAGTTCGGCGATATTATTTGGACAATAATAAATAAGCTCCCCAGTTTCCGAGGTCCTCCACACCCGCCCTGGCTCTCCGTACCCTTCTAGGGCATGTCTGTGATGTCAAGATTTTGCATGAGAGTCAGTGGCTACAGGTTGTGAGGGTCAGGGCAACAAAATATTTTTTCCCTTTTTAATGCAATCATATTCTCTTAAACATGGCTTGAACAAATCATCTCTCAAAACATAGAATTTATTTCTCAACTTTGCCTGGAGGCACAGCAGAGAGAACAGATTTTTTTCCTCTCTCTGGCCCTTTGAGTCCTGACCATGCAGAATGGATGGCTTTAGAACTGTACACGGACAGGAAAATCAATGCGTCATACCAGGAGGCTTCAGGGGTTAGGTTCCCATGTCCGTGTCAACAAGGCTATTGGTTTTTTTAATGCTCCAAAGTTATCACTTCCCGCCTGCAAGAGCCACCACTGTGACTTGTGTGGTCAAACCTTAACAAAAGAATTTCCCTTTGCCCACCACTCGGTGGCATAGAATTTAATTACTGCGCAGGGAGAATTTTTCCAAGTATGACAATCGAAAACAAACGGACAGGCCCCCAGTGGCAGATGTTCCCAGGGCACCTGGCTGGGAGGTTTTGGAGGGGGTCATGATCTCGCTTGAGGCCAGGACGCCATGTCTGCCGCGGGCCTTGGCAATATGGGGCAAAGGCGGGGGACCCTGTGAGTCTCTCCTATCTCTGGAGGCTCCTGGAATTCAGCTTGCTGGGAAGGAAGACATCCCTTCACCCTTTT
>CM053563.1:18287118-18383889 GCA_028646485.1 Cryptoprocta ferox
TTGTTTTCAAGTACACTGTATGTGTGGTGCTAAGGGGAGGCAGGAAATACAACACTGCAGCCTGAATACAATAAAAATGGATTGAGGTCTGCGGGTATTTGTCGGCTGCTAGCCATCATGGGTTCGGAACATCATTGGTGGGATTACCGAGTTTGTCCTCTGGGTTGGTATTTCATGGTGAATGTGTGCACGTTTCCTGTAGTTTTCGTCTCTTGCTTCTTCGGGGACCTGTTTCCTGAATTCGTGTAAAGTAATTGGAGATGAGTTTCCGGAACCCGAGGCTTGGTTTCACTTGCTACCAAGTGCAGGTGGCCGGGGCTGCTGTGTCCCCGCATGCAGCTTCCCTGTGTGAAGATCTACGGAGGAGGCTGGACATTTCCACAAGACAGCGTCAGCCTCCAACCCGGAGCAGGTGTGGGAGGATTCGGGCAGCGGCTGTATATATCTGCCTGCTCTTGGCACAGGCCTTCTAAAGGATAGGCCTCCTGACGGTGTTGGTGGGTCCCGGATGGAAGCAGGGGTTCCTGTGACTGTGGGAACACCTCCCCAAGCTCCCCTTCGGAATGCCGTCGACCTCAGCTTTGTCCTTGGGCAGCATGCTCTTCGGAGAAGCACTTTGCTCAGGAAGCTTGTCTGCACCGAATGGCTCTCGCTTGAAAATCCACGAACACCAGAGGAGGTGATCGGAGCCTCCTGAGTTCAGGCGGGTTTCCTGACTTGGGGTAACTAGACAAAAATGCAGATCCCAGGGTGAAAATTATATGAACAAAGAATTAGTAATAAAGCTGAGTAAATGTAATGAGATGTGAAAGAGAGCATGGTGCACCGGTTTCCCCCTGTCTTTTGTAATTAGCCCTTCAAAGAAATGGAAATTCCAGCAAAATACCTTTCTAGTTGCTGGCTTCAAATTGCAAATGAACATGACGTGTTTAGAGGTGAGAGAAAGAGCAGGATTCCGAAGGACACCCAGGAAAGGACAGCTGGAACATCAGGCCCAATGCCCAATGGGCTCATTTGACAGATGGGGAAACTGAGACATGGGTATTCCTGGAGCTCTGGCTGGTCTTCCGGTGAGATCAAAGAGGCTGCCTATTCTGACTTCCAACCCAAAGCTTGCCAAAGCCCATGAACTTGGCTCTTCTGTGGGCTTATTTTATCTGGAGAGCGCAGTGTCTTTTTCTGTCTTCCTTTTCTTTTTTTTTCTTTCTTTTTTAAAATTGAGGATAAATATAAAATGGAGAGAGTCCCATATAAGCCCAGCTTTGCATTCTTTTGAAAAATCCAAATATCTAGCAGCACCGGACCCATATCCTGTGTGGTGGCATCTTCCCGGAGCAAGTCCTTGCTGCCTCCTTGAATGGGGCCTCCTCACTCTGTCACATTCAGCCCAGTGAGCATTTGGGTTCCCTGGCCCTGTGGTGGGGCTGTCCAGCAGCATCCGTGGAAGTGAAGACCTATCTCAAAATTTTGTCAGTTTGGTAGAGTGAATGCTGGGTACATTTCCCTCAGAGTTGGGATTTCCTTAGTTCTGCCAAGAAAGAATAGGGTTGCCAAATATGAACTGATCAGCACACTCTGACCCTGTGTTAGCACTGTGTGTGCCTCTATGGTATTAACTAGCTGGAAGAAATAAAAACCAAGGATCATCTCACAATAGGCAGATGTTTACCTTCACACCTCCTGAAGATTTCATTCAATCAACATTTGTTAAGCCCCTTGCTTAGCGTTTAGATAAGAGGGAACTCCTTCTCTCAAGATGCTCACAGTCTAACAGGAAAAAATCCAAAACTAACTGCTTAAGATGTAAACATAAATTCAGGTACTATTTATTTACTGAGCACCTATTATGTACTAGGCCCCATGATTATCTTTTAAATCACCAGGAAAGGAAACTACCTATGAAAGACAGCCTCTAGTGGAAAAGGTTGCATTTATGTATTGGGTTTGAATCTCATTTAAGGTGGAATTAGTGACTTAATTTAACAGATATTTATTGTCAGCTATGAGTTAGGCATTGGAGCTATAATGATGAGCAAAATAAACAGTAATCAGATGATGGCACAGATATATAATTCAAAATTCAAACTAAAAAAGTGTCATGAAGGAAGACCAAAGAAGATCAAGGGCTTCTTTAGATGTTTGGTTTAAAAATCTAAGGGCGCATAGAACAGAAGACCCTTCAATGCAAAGGGATCAGCACGTACAAAGACTCTGGGGCAAGAGAAAGCATGTCATAACCTAGGAACCCAAGGAAGATGAGTGCAGCTGGAACACAGAGAGCAGAGAGGAGATGTGTATGAAGAGGAACTACAGAAATGAATTGGTGGGTCCCAGAACAAACAGAATTTTATGGTCTAGGGTAAGACATTTGGTCTTTGTCCTCAGCAAAACAGGAAGTAAGAATAGTTTAGGCAAGTGTGTCTATATACACATGGTAATGCAAACAGGTCTGTATTTTAAAATAAGAATTTGTCCTAAGTTGGGTTTCCCAGGGAGCACCTTCTGAGATTCAGAGGTTTGTGTGTAGAATGTTCACCGGGGAAGTGCTCTTAGGGAACAACAGCCGTGAAGAGTAAGGAGAGCAAGATTGGGCAGAGGGAGAAGTTAAACCATAAAGGAGTTGCAACAGGGGCCTCAGCAAATCCTCTGGAGCATTCGGGAGCTGGAATGGCTCCATAGGAATGTTCTTCTACTACTATTCCCATCCTACCATCCAGTCACTGGGTATAAGTTGGCTGTTGGGAAAGGGTACAATCTTGGATAAGGCTTGGGTGAGTCCCAAGCAAGAGGACAGCTTGCTAAAGAGGAACCCAGCTGAGAGCTGTCAGCCACCAATACTGTTAGGAGTAGGAGTGAGTAAATCACACACAGACCACTATAGTCCACCCCTTGAGTCATGCAGATTTACCTCTTTCATATAAGTTTTATAAACAGCTCTTCCAGGATCTTGGCTGGTCTCTTTTCCAGCAGAGACTTAGAAGAGGAGTGCTAATGGGACAAGCTACAACCCCCACCACTGAAGCTGGTCTTTGGCCACTTCTGTTACTCATCTTATCTGTCTGATTCACCTCATGAAATGACCATGTCTAAAGGGAATGGCCCTCCAGTCACCCCACCCATTTCCAGCCATGGCTGCTGCGTTCATCCATTTGTTTCCAAGGTAGGGCTCTGGTGACAAGACATATCCTCTGGATCACCTGGCTGCCTGCATTATGTAACAATAATCCTATATCCTCCTTTCCTTCCTTGCTAATGCTTAGCATAGGAAGCCTAAATAGAATAGGTGACAATTATAGCTAAAAATGTAATGGGACTCTTGCTAAGTCCTCTGGTGGAGGAGTTCCTGATCTGGGAATCAGGACCTCTAGATACACTGGGCTTAGAGTCACAGGGACAGAAAGCACAAATTCCCCAAATTAATCTCCCTCCCCCGTTAAGAGGGACTTCCACCTTTGGTTCCTGACCCCAGGTATGCTACTTCTTGGAGAAACAGAATCATATAATTTTCAGTGCTTTAGAGTGGATATTGAGTTCTGGAGAGGGATATCTTATTCTTTTAGGAAGCCACCGCCAAGCTGGTGCTTGGAGAAACACTTCAAAGGGCCATTCTATTTCTCTGTCAAGGCAGAAATTTCCTTTGTAGTGTGGTAATTGAATTTTTAAAATGTTTATTTATTTTTGAGAGAGAGATAGAGAGCAGGAAAGGGGCAGAGAGAGGGGGAGACACAGAATCTGAAGCAGGCTCCAGACTCTGAGCTGTCAGCACAGAGCCTGATGCAGGGTCCAAACCCATGAACCTTGAGATCATGACCTGAGCTGAAGTCAGACACTTAGCTGACTGAGCCACCCAGGCACCCCAGGGATGTGGTAATTGAAAGGAACAGTGAATTTCATGTTCAATATTTTCATGTGTGTTATGAAGTGGGCCCCTTGGTACAATGCAACATTATATGAGATCCAGTATTCATGTAAACCCTTGGATACTAGCGCTAGCTGAAGCCCTGTGGACAGGAAAGGCAAACTTTTATCCAGAGTATGGAATTTATCAATTCCAGTTAAACGGAATCACTACCTTCTTCAGGGTAGAAGCGGTACAGTGTAATCAAGCTACCCTAAGTGGGATGGTTAACCATCTTGTGATATGATGCCATGTCAAGGATTCAACATTGGTCTCTGTTGCTGGCAAGTTGGACATTTGGCAGTGGTAGTAGCTAGATTCGTTCTAGAGAAATAGGATCCCATGATATTGGGCCCATGCATAATCTTTGTACTACCATGTCTCTGCTCCATTCAGAGGCTGGCTGACCTCACCTGGCTCAGTGATTCATTCTACTTGATTGCTTAGTGCTTCTTTTATGCTTCCTAGTGGGCATTATCATGGAATACAAATATCCCAACACTTTGTGCTCTCCCATAGATCCATCCATATACCTCTCTCCCTCATCTCTTTCTCTGTAGTCTCCCAATTATTTTCCTCCCAGGCCTCTTGACCAACCAACCAAGCCATTAATCCCTGTCCGTGATTCTATATATATTAATGTGTCAAGCCACTTTTTCTCCATCTACAGAGTGAATGACCAGGTTCACCACCTAAACCTCAGGCTGTTGGGAAGATCTTCCCTTTCTGCTGTCTTTTAAGGCCATTGTTATGTGGGACTGTGCTGCACCAGTGCTATATTTGAAGTTTATGTTCACATTCTGGTCTGAGAACTGAGCTCACCCTTTTTCCTTCTCTATCAGCTGGTCATAAGGGTAGCTCTGAAAAAAGAGGTGTTAGCTGGGGGAGACACTGGCACAAGAGTAGTGGATGGCACAGGGTCTGGGATCCTAACTTGTGTAGCTTACTTGTGCCCTCTGGCCCTACTTAGGCCAACTCTTCATGAAATTCTTCCATATCACAGTGGATTGCTGCTGGGTTTATCTGATCTTATGATTTGGTAGGTCTGATGAAACCCAGTTCACCATGGGTAGCTCTGACTGCATGGTAACTTGTCCCTACGAGGGCCCAGGAGTACATTTGAGTTGTTGTTCATATGGTGTATAGTTTGTTGCTACACAAACTCTGCATAGTTTTTTCCCACTTCAATCACCTCTAATAACACTGTGTTTTCTGGGTCACCAGGGATTGTTTGCATCCTGGACCTGCTACAGAGCCCTTTCCTGATCTAGGGTCCCTCTCAAAGTTGGAAGACACTCTTATCACTCAGTAAATGAATTGGAGCAATATTCTGAAATGTGGAATAATCCTCTCTAGAACCTGGGGTGGGGACGGGGGTAAACTGATAGAGTATTTTCTTTTTATTTGTTAAGACATGTGAGGTGCAGTAATTTAGACTGGGATGTCCCTGTGTGTCTTTGACCCCTGGATCCCAAGAACCATCACTGATTTGATGGGTCTCTGAGTTTTCTTAGGGTTTATCCCCCACCCTCTGGAGTGTGTGCATCTTACAAAGGTTGCCCATCACCATCTTTCAGGATCTGTCTGATTTCTGTGGGGATCAGACTGGCAAATTAAATGAGAGATGACAGGAGCCACACCCTTTCATCACACACATATTTACTCTCTTGGCTGGGCCCAGGAGTAGTTTCAGAGACTTCCACTTGGCTCTCTGCACTATGATAGTTCTTACCCAAAGACCAAAGGAACCAATTTAGAGATTTAATAACTTCCTAGTATGTCCATTTCAATTATACATTTTGGGCACTTGGAGATTGCCACGGGGTGGACCTACCTACCCAGAGCTGGATCTGGGCCAAAATTTCATTTTTCACCTGGCTCCCATGTATGCACTCTCAGATCATTTTGCTAGGAAGCAGAGAGAGTGGTTATGGAGAGAAGTTGGAGATATTGAGTGGCAGGGGCTGAGTTGATTTGGGTACCTAGTTTGAGAAGGCTGTGAAGGTTTGGTGAAGTATCTTGGGGTTTCCCAATGTGGGATATATGAATGGTATTAAATAATGTAAGGACATGGTATTAAGTTAGAGTGGGTCACAAAGTAGGTAAGTGGTTCCTTTTTTAATTCAACATGTTTGAATATTTGCTGGTACCCAAATGGACAAGTCGAAGTCTCTTGAGTGGGAGTTGAGACAAGAATAAACTTCACATGCAAATATGGCGTAGCAATTGGCTGATATTTGTAGTATTGTCTTTCCTCCAGCTCTGAAATAGGACTTATTCCCTCATTCTGAGACAAGAAATATTAGTGAAGCATTTTCCTGCAGAGGAACTAAGAAGCTTTGCCCTCTTAGCTTATTTCTCCAGCCAAGTCCCCACCTTGGATATGATGTGGTCACTTCTGGGTCTTAAGGACCCGTGTGACTGTGTGAGATGTGAACTCAGGGGAGTCACCCAGATTTCTCCAGTCTAAGCAGGAGGGAAAACGGTTCATCTTCCGGTTGTGAACATTTTAATTTATGTGTAGTAGAAAATGCTTTCTAGGGTTTAAATGGATTAAATATTGAGCTCTCTTGGGTCAGAATATCCCTTCTAAACTTGGCATATCCTCTCTGTCATCTTCAGTTACTGTGCTCAGTTTAGGGTAGAGACCCACCTCATTGGAACTCATTTATCTCGCGCTGGAGATCAAGCAGGGCATAACCTTGCAACTCAGGTTTTCTGATCAACACTTTTTCTTTTATTTGGGCAAGACATCATAAGACTGTGTATTAGTTTTCTATTGCTGCTCTGCCAAATCACCACACACTCAGTGGCTTAAACGATACAAATGTATTATCTCACAGTTCTGTTGGTCAGAAGTCTGACACAGGTCTCACTGGACTGAAATCAAGACATTCCTTTTGGAGGCTTTAGGAAAGAATTCATTTCCTTGCATTTTCCCAGCTTCTAGAGGCTGCCCTCACGCTCTGGTTCATGGCCCTCATCTTCAAAGCCAGCAAAGTTGCATCTCTCTGACCCTGTTTTCTTCCTCATGTCTTTTTTCTGTGAACAAAGCCAGGAAAGTGTTTTCTTTAATTTTCTTTTCTTTTCTTTTCTTTTCTTTTCTTCTCTTTTCCTTTCTTTTCTTTCTTTCTTTCTTTCAAGACTCAAAGTGGTTAATTTGGGCCCACTAGGATAATCCAGGATAATCTCCCCACCTTAAAGGTTTGTATCCTTAATCCCATCTGCAGAGTGCCTTTGCCATGTAAGGTAGCATATTCATGGGCTGTGGGCTTCAGATGTGGACATTTTTGGGGCTCATTATTCTGTCTACTACAAACCATAACATTTAAAAAGGAATCTTAGATTCTAATCTATGACCTCCCACTAGTTTGGAATTCCTTCTGAAGCATTCCTGATAGATGCATATCACCCTCTGATTGCACACCCAGCCACAGTGAGCTCAACGCTGCTCTTAGTTCTGAAGATGCTCTGTTCCCCGTTCCTTCAGCATCTCTTGACATTGGTGTGTTTGTTTACCTGTCTGTCTATTTGCTTGTTTCAATCAGGCTTGGATCTGGAATTCTGTAGAACCAACTCAGTAAAAAGCTGCCTCATCAGTACTTTTGATTGGCTACCCAGAGCTGTGTCACAAATGATGCTGTGTGCACAAGTAGGTTCTGTTTGTGGATTTGGGTTCTTTCTTACGGGACACAGAATGTAGGGGATGCCTTTTGCCAACCAGCATCCACTTTGGGTATCCTCTTTGTCTCAGGAGAGCCTGGGAGTTGACAGTGCCCTATTCACAGGGGTCCATCTATTTATTTATTCACAAATATTTATTGAACCATTGATATGTGCCAGGCATTGTTCTGGATACTGAGAATGAGCAGTGAACAAGGCAAAGTCCTTTCTCTTATGTAGCTTCCATTCTAATGCTGGGGGTGGGAGGAGATGAGAAATAATAAACATATAAGTCTGTATTGTAGTATCTCAGAGAAACAGATGCTAAGAAGAAAAATACAGCAGAGGAAAGGGAAGGGTAGAGACCAATGGGGCTGTTCTATATGACATGGTCAGGAAGCCCTCTCTGAGGAGGAGGCATTGAGCAAAGTGGTGAATGGAATCAGTGGTATCTCATCTAGAATTAGGAGACTTGTGGCATGAAATTCTGAGACTTTAACCAAGGTCTATTTCTATCCCGTGTTTCCTTACACATTCCCCTGGCCCCTGCCAGGCCTCCCTCTAGCTCAAGAACTATGGCATCCTCGTGCCCCACTTCCAGGAAAGTTGCCAGGACAGAACCAAAGGACAAGGAAAGCAATATTTTCAAAGTTTCAAAATAGGTTTTACAACTCATGGCAAAGTTTTCGCTTCGTCAGAGCCAGGCTTTGTGGACAACAGAGTCCTTAAGGCCTCAGGGTTTGAAGTTTGTATCCTAAACGCAAGGTCTGGAAAGACAGGGAAGCAGTCGATGTCCTGGGTTCCAGATGAACATTCCATGGGGTGTGTGGGAGGGTAAGCAAGGGCAGGAAGAGTTGGACTATGTCCCCTGGGGTCCATGAGAGTGATGTGCTATAGATATTTTTAGCTACACTTTTGGGTAGTGCTGAGAAAGGAAATCTCTTATGGAAGGTGATGTAGCCAGTACATTGTGTAGGTAAGACTCTGGTGCTATCCTGTTTGCCCCAAGTCTCTGAGCCCAGATTCTAGTACCTCTGAGTTTTCCCTTAATTTCTTCACTAGTATACATAGGGTGCTTTGTTCCCAACCTTGACCCCTGAGGTCCCCACTCATCCCATGTGCCCTAAGAGAAACATCAGGATTGATTTGAACCAATGGAATCTGGCAAACAGGGAAGATGGCCTGGTTTCATTTGTTTGCTTGTCACCTAGTAAACGCTTCGGAAACTTTTCCTTTGGGCTGGTTAACATTAGAAACCAAGGCACTCATTGAGTAGGAAATACCTGAATATTTCCGATTTGGCATGTTCTCCTTGCACTGGCCCAGAAATCCCAAAGCATGGTGGCTTGAGCCCCAGGGGGCACCCCTTTCCTGATCCCTTCTAGTGGTTCTGCTTCTCTTACTCACTGCTTGGGTGTGAGGAGAGCTTTGCCCGGGGCAGGCTGAGCCAACCCCAGGTTGAGTGCTAGACCATCAGCCTCAACATCAGAGCAGTGCAATACTTTGCTTCCTGAGCAAGTTTCTAATATAAGCAAGTGGCAGAGCCTGGACAAGGTTGCTGCTGTCCTGACTAATAAGGATCGAATCCCAGCGTGGCCGTCAAAACAGCTGGAAGAAGCTGTAACCCCCGTTAAACGGGGAATCGGGCAAATATCTTGACGCAGAAAAACTGCGTGTGTGCTCTGGTAGAAATTATACTTTTATAGTTATTTTTACATCCAAACATTACTCTTTGAGTGCCGTCATATTTTATGAAAACTTTTATTAACATTTCAAAATGACCTTACCCTCATGGTGAGGCTATCAGTCCCGGGAGCCATAACCTATTTAAAACATTTTCATCTTTACAAACACAATAAAGTAAGCTGTCTTCAACGTAGATTTGTAGATCTCATTAGAGATACTTTTTAAAAAGGTAGTGTGTCTCTGGGGAACATAATGACAGGTTGTAATCTTTGCATGCAAAGTTTTCAAACACGGACACTTGGCACAAATGGATTGTTTCATCTTTGGGGCATTGTTGCCACCAGATCTGCTTTGTAATTGCTCTGGTATTCAGTGGGGATGGTGAGGGCTCTGGTTACCCTCACAGGGTGGGGAACATTGGGTGGGGTGGAGCTAGAGGTCCCCGCAGGGTAGCTCCAGACTTGGCTTGGCCTTGGAGTTGAGGTGAGGGGCTGCGGACCCCGGGGTGCCAGAGAGTTCACACAGAGACCAAAGACAAATGATGCCTTTCCTTTGATTAAAGTCTGTTTGGTCTTCTAGGTTGTAAATGAGGCTTCCCCCTTGGGTAGTGACTGGCTTAGGTGGCAGTTGAGGGGGTAATTTTTCAGAAATGCTGCCTCCAGCGGGCCGGTGTTCTAGACGCTGCCCTGCTTAAATGGTCTTTTTATGCAGCGAGATAATGGCAGCTTGCACACTGCTAAATCAGGCCTATTTTCTGAGGAATGGTTGCATTCAGGGCACTTCTAATTTGTCAGAAGAAATGCAGACCATCTCTCCAGGAGTCTGCTGAAGAGGACATCATTTCTCTGCGAGCTCTGCCTTGGGTCAATGTGCGGCTCGACTAGCATGTCGTCCCCTGTTGCTTCTACCTCCCAGGGACACGCTGATTTATTAGGATTAAACAAGCCATGTCCTCCTCCTGACTCAATCCACAGGATGAACATTGCCTCTTTTTCCCCTGCTCTCTTGCCCCTTCCCTCCAGAGCCACAAGACAAGGGAAGGGGTCATTTTCCAAATGCTCCTTATGTCTTGTGGGAGGCGGTGTCAAGGAAGTTCCACTCTGTTGGGGCTGGTGATAGCGTTTGAGGAGCACAGCTGGCCCGTGAGGAGGGCCAGGCCACCGGGCAGCAGGCCCTGGGAATGGTTTTCTAACCATGAGACCACAAGGCTTCACAGGCTGGAGAGATGAAGCCAGCGCCGTTGGTAACTGAATGCAATTTTTTCCCCAGTGTCCAACTGGGGAACAAATCCCAAGTGAATCAACTGCTGATGCCCTTGAATGTTGAATCCTGCAACCATTTTAATTGTATTTCCGTTTGCGCCCCCTCTGTCCATGGAGCTCACTAAATGAGGCACTGCTCTGGCTAGGCATCCATTTTGAAAGCGTTTTCTTTGGCATGAATTTTTTCTATTGTTATTGTCATTCTATAAGTAATGCAGATGTGGTCTGATCTCCATTTGGGGTCCAATCTCCATCATCTCACTTCCTTGTGATGGCCTTCATCCTTGGACCCCCAGACACCCTGTTCAGCAGCAGAACATGAGGGGGTCATGGGTCATCTCATGCCCTTGTGATGGCCTTCAGCCTTGGACCCCCAGACACCCCGTTCAGCACCAGAACATGAGGGGGTCACGGCATGGACTCCCTGCTGACTCCACGGGTGAGACCCTGCTCTGTCTCTCAGCAGCTTTCTGGGGTACTAGTGAAACCCCCTCACAGGGTGCTGGTGAGGATTCAATGACTTAGCACATCTGTGACCCCAAAGATATGGTCCCCTTGGGACAGGGTCCACTCTCCATAAGCAAAAGCTCTATTATTGTTGTGGTTTCTTGGGCTCTTTCTGGCCCCATCGACGTTTCTCCCCTGGCAACCCTGACTTGCTCTTCTGCCTCTGGCAGGGTTCCATCTGCTGAGACCCCGCGATCTTTCTCTATTGCTTAGGCTATGTCACAGAAGTCCCTGTGCATGAAGCACCCAGCCACAGGAGCAGGTGAGGTGAGGACTGTGGAGGTGGGGCTTGGGGTTTGAGAACTCTCTGCCTCCCCTGCATCTAGAGGCATGCCCTGCCCCACCAAGCCTGTTCTCCATTCTGCCCAGGGACAGGGAGCTGTTGGCCTTTGCCCTCAAGGCGGGTTTGGGTCTGCAGCCTCTGACCCAGACCTGAGCAGTCTCCGCATTCCAGGAGCAGGGCCTGCCAGTCTGCAGCCTGACGTTGTTTGGAGACTGAGGTCCTCCTTGATCTCTCCATGTGAATGATGTCGTTTTACCTCCCTTTCGAGTCTGCTGTATCCAATTTCACTGTCCTCCCAGTTCATTCATCCATATGAATATGGGCTGATCCAAACCACGAGTCCATTTTGAGGGCCTACTGTGAGTATAAGGATTTGGGAGGCAATACCTCCTTGCTTCCCTTTTTTTTTTAGGTGGAGGCTGGCAGAGAATGGGGACTTGTTTATTTAAATCTCTCTTCCTCTGACTTTATTCATTTTGACTAAGTAATGAATTTGACCGAAGCTTCAGTCTTGTTAGGAAGGTTGGTCCAATTAAAGAACAAGAGCATGAGGCTCAATTCCTACCTTAAGTTCACCGGAAAGGATATTGGAAAACAATACCCATGGCCCGCCCCCACCCCCACTGCTGCCATTTTTATTTGTTTAACAGCATTTCCAATGGAGAAGCTGGATTGGAAATTTTTGACTTGGTTTTGTGATCCAGCAGCTGGAAACTGTTGCCCTCCTCAACCCAGACTCCTTTTCAACTCCTTACATCCTGGATTCTGCTGCAGGACATCAGCCTTAATGCTGCATGGATGCAGGGTGGCCAGGACAGCTCTCTCACGGGGTTTGAGACAGAGATGGGTTCTTGTACCCGGTTGTGTGAGTGTTGAAGCCATGGTGATGGCACAGAAGGCAAGAGGCTGTCATCGTTCACATCAGAAAGAGCAGAGACACCTTTCTCGGGAAGAGAGCTGACAAACCTTCCCCTGTTGAGGGAGGGGCATCCTTGGGAAGCTACAGGATGCAAGGCTCAAGCTTGCATTGATCACAGCCCTTATGATGCTCCCAGAATTGTGCTGTCTAGGAAACCATTTACACTGGTGAGAAGAGAATACAGCATTTGACAATGGTTGTTTTGTTTTAAGACACATGCATTAAAAATACATCTGAAATCCAGGGCACAAAGAATCCAAATAATGTTATTAAATTTCTTGTTGAAGAAGGTCCCTTGGGACAGCTGGCTCTGCTCTTTTACAAAAAACTTGCAGAACCCAACTTGTTGCATGAACCAAGCATCTTCATTTCTTTCTGCTTCTTTCTCTCTCTCTCTTATTTTATTTTATTTTATTTTTTTTGCATTTTCCACTTTCCTATTTCTCCTGAGGAGACAAACAAATCTCCGAGGGACTATTAAGCTGGAGATACACAGGAGCCAAAAATAGAAGATGCAGCCTTATAAACATTTTGCATATTTTGGTGTAATTTGTTGAAAATAGCACAAAATATGCTCACAGTTGGCATCTAGAATGCAAATATTAGGAATCCAGTCCCCTGATACATTATGGTTTTTCAGCAGTACGGTGCGGGCTTATCCAATAGCTATTGTGTGGCTTTGTAGTTTGTTGGGAGTGTGAATAATATCTGTGACTTGTGCATACAGTAGATATGTGTTGCCAAGTGATATTAGCTGCTCAAGAGGTTCCGAGGGGCAAAAGCCCAGAGTGGAACTCAGGGAACCCCAGATACATGTATTTTTTAACATCCCTGATGCTATTTGTTTCTCTGAGCTATTTCCTTAGAATGAAACCTGGGGCGGGGATCTGAGTGCACAGGGTGTGGGGAGTGGGGTGGCTGGCGGACACATGGCCATCTCCTTTCGTGTTCCAGAACACGGGGGTTAAGCGGCCAGGCTTTCAGGAAAGAAACCTGCCGTTCCTGTGTGAGCGGGTGGAAGTCTCTCCCACCCAGAGCTTAAATGAGGCTGACTGGTTTTACGGCCCATGGTAAATTCGTCTTCCCTCTCCTCTGACAGGTGAGAAGCATCCTCTTTTGCATGGGGCCCCCCTGCTGTACATCTGGCACTCACCTCACAGGTGAACCTTCCCGCTCCTACCTGATGACTGGTAAGAAAAACAAGATGTCTTTCTTGGTTATAAATTTAACTCTTCTATGATTAGTCTGGGCAATTAGGACACCCCTGGGGGTGAGTCTATGGCTGAGGCACAAGCTGAAAGTCTGATTAGCTCAGGTCTCTTGATGCTTGTTCCTGGTAGTAAATGCCTGGCACATATAGTATTGATTTTCATTTAGATATCTTAATGTTTCCAGACAATCCCGGCAGATGTGGGCTGAACTCAGATCGGCGGGAGCGCCGGTCTGCAATCTGCAAACATTTTTCTTGCCACTTTGTTTCATTTTTCCTAAACTTAACTGATTTGGAATCGGGAGATATAAATGAAAAATGCCGAGTTGGCCTATCAATCACGGCATGCACAAACATGGCCACTGCCCTTTCCTAACATCCTATTACCACCGGGTAGTTGGCTAGTCAAACAGGAATAAAAATTACACTGCAAACATCATAAGTTAGGCTTGATTTGTTGAGCAAGTAGCCTGACAATTCGGTAAGAGTTATATACCTCAGCTTCGCTGAAAATCAGGCTTGTTATGGCTCTGGTACGTCTATAAAGATTGTTCATTTCATATAAAACAGCTACCTGCACTGAACGCCCTAGAAGGAAGAATGATGCGGGTTATAAATATAGAGGAAAATCTATTTGTCTGCCCCTTCATGCTGTTAGCGAGTCACATGGAGCGGCCCTTCCGTGTTTGTTGGCGGCAGGGGGAGTTCTGCACAACCACCTTCCCCTGCGCCGGCCTGGCCTGGATTGAAGTACATCATCTCTCTTTGTCACATGAGATAAAGCAGTGAAGTGTGACCGGTGCCACCGCCTTGCTCTCTGCCCACCAGGGGGACGCTAATGATATTGAAAAACTAGACGGCGTTGCATTTAAGCCAAATGTGAGGGGAAGGCTGTCTGTTGGCCGGCCCGGGCTGGCTAACAGTTAACGTCAGGAAAGATAAATAGAAATTATTAGAATGGGTTTGGAAGGGATATTTTATAGGGCAGGGTTGTGTTCGTTTAAAGATACATTATTGGACTGTTATATCTGATTTCAAGCTGCTGGGTAATTAAAATGATTAACATCCCTTACTCATAGGGTTCAATTCATTAAAGTTTTAAGCACCCATTGTGCTCAGAACGGAAGGATAGAGCATCCGTGTTGACTCACGCCAGGAATCCCTCGATTCGGCCTTATGTTTATCTTCCTGGATCTCTCAAGCCACTGTGTCCATTTCTCGGCTGTGGGAGCATCTGCGGGAGAAAGAATCGGCCTGAACACGCACCCCTCTTGCTCAGAGAAGGGGAAGGGACAGAGACCAGAGACTAGAGAATCCTGTCAAGGATGCCCTCCTCACAGCTCTTTCCAGATGCTGGTGTCGGGAACTGGTGCCTCTAGGGGGCTGAGCAGCGGCGACCCCAAGGCGTCTCTCACTCCCAGGTTCACGGCGTCAGCAGTGGTCTGAGCAGGATGGCTCCATCTTGCAAAACGTGGTGCAGTAATCAGCGGACACAGTTCTCGTTAGTATCTCAATGAAAATGCGCTAAAAATATTGTTTCCGGCGTTACAGTTCTTCTTTGTCCATTTATAACATATTCCAGCAATGCACTGGTGAAAAATTGAGACCTTGGAAAGAGCCCACTCAGGTGACGGCTGAATAAAAATGCTGTTGTCTTTAGGGTACGCACGTTTTTGCCACCTTGCTCCCCGGTGTTTAGGGAGAGAGAATGACATAACCCTCTCGACTCGCCTCTTATGTAAACCTTAACCAGCAGCGGTAGTGATTTACAAGACCGCTTGAGACACAAACTTATTTTTTAAGGCAAAGATATGGCTTGGAATTTATCACCTTTTGGCAGATTCTGGGGGAAGTCAATACCGACGCTGCCCAGCTGTGTGACCTTGAGCAAGACAGTTAACCTCTCTGAGCCTCAGTGTCTTTAACTGGAGGATAAGATAAATATCGTATCTGGAGGATAAGATAAATATGCAGATAAATATATCTTCTTTGTAGGATTGTAAGGATTAGAGAGTGTTATAAGTAAGTGCCTAGTATAATGCTCGGCCCAGAACAGGGGCTTCACAAATGATAGCTAATATTCTTAGCAGCCAATACGATGTGAGTAACAGTATTATTATTTTATGCATGTCTGAATGTTGTAGCTACTGAGAACCACAAGGAGATACGCTAATCAGAGCCAGGCTTTCCTAGTCAGGGGCCTCAGGAGTGTGGCCCATATGGTGAGCTGTCATTTCCTTAGCTGGTTAAGAGTTCCCCAGCCATCTCTTTGCCTACACCATTTGTTGACTTGGAAAAACTAGAGACAGTCTGTACTTCATTTAAGTGATGTCAAAAAAGCACACACGTGCATGAAAGAGAGAGACAGAGACAGAGAGAGAGACTGTGAGAGACAGTGATATCATAAATATGGCTCCAAAAGTGGGTTTTAGGTCACTGTGTAGGGAGATGGGCCGAGAGAGGGATACCAGGGAGTATGAAGCAGGCCCTCCCGTTGTATTAGGGTCCCAGGCAGTCTCCATGACTCTCCAATTACTCTGTTCTCCCTGGAATGGGGAACTGGAGGTCTCGGCCAGCCCACCTATGACTAAACATTTCCTACCTTTTTCCCTGCATGGTGGCCCTGAGTTAAAGAGGTCTCCAGCAGCTTGGCAGAAAGATAGCACACTACTGATACTTCCGTCTTGTTGTCAGGTAGGATGGCCATCCACCAGCGACTGGCCGAGGTCAGTTGTGGTTCAAGCCTGTTTCGCCTGGTGTAACAGTGCCCCTTTTAATCTGCAGAGTGGCCCAGTTGGTGTCATAAATTATGTAATCATCCTAGACCAGCAGGGGTTTAGGGGGGGCAAGCATTTGAGATGTTGCCCCAAGTCACTTGAAAAGCCTCCAAAAACTATAAACCCAGAGGAGTGAAATCAAGGAGTCTGTCCCAAGATCATCCATGTGAAGGCAAGGACATGATCAGAGACTTGCTCAGAGGGCAGCAATGGTGACGCATTTGCTCCCAGGTGTGGAATCCATGCTCATCATGAGGAAAAAAGGAATGTTATAGAAAATGTCATTCTAAGTGTTCATGACAAGTGTTTACTTCTGCAGAAAAGTTCATTTTAATTCTTGAGACCAACCTATTGGTCAAGTTTTTTTTTTAAAGTCAAGGCTCCCATCCATTTCATGACTTGTTACCCAAGCGGCTCTGCTCTGAAATTCTTCAGAACAGCTTTGGTGAATGTCAGATCAAAGTCTATTGTTATTACATCAGAACAACTGTTTTCTTTTGGACTTGGCAGGAGTCTAAAAGAATATCAGAAATTAAGAAGGGAGCATAAGTAAATAATGATTGTCTTTCACCCTTTGGAGACTTGCTTTTTTATTTTTATTATTATCTTTTTTGGTTTGTTGGTTTAGTTTTTTGTTTTGGGAAAAATGTGGTTGTCCCATATTGATGTCATTCTAATCAAAATCACAAAGTATTGCATGTTGTGCTTCCAAAGTTAGTTTTCCAAATTGGGACACAGTTGGGCCAAGGCTCCATGGTGGTTGGCCATGCGCGGGGAGGTGGGGGTTGTTACCAGGAGAATGAGGAATAATTTCCCATGATGTGTTATCCCTACTACTCTTTAGATGCTTTTTTTTCTAAAAGTGTTGGGTTTGTAGGGTCGTTTCCTGTTTCGTGGTAGCTTCTTTGGTTTCTGAGCATCAGGGGGTGCAAATGGATGCCCCACCCCATCAGTTTCAATCAGAAAACACATTTGATTGTCCACCATACACATAGACACGCATACACATGCACATGTACACATGCATGCACGCACACACATTTAAATGGAATGAGCTGCCTACATTTAAAAAAAGATTTCAGATCAAGCTGGAAATCTGTCTTCTTTAGGGAAAGAAAAAGCAAGGAAGAGGAGGAGACAGCAATGCTGGACCTGCGTTTCTGCAGAGCAGCAATCAGCTACTGCAGCAGGAGCCGCCTTCTTTAAAGGGGAATGTCCTCTCCCTTCAGCCATGGCCCCACCTCTTCCTTACACTAAGGCGACTGCTTTTGTTTATCTTCCCGGCTAGGCCCCTATGAGCATGGGTTCAAAATCCTCCCTGTACCTAGTCGGTGCTTAATGAATGCTTAACAAATGAATGAGCACATGAATCTACAAATGAATGCAAGAACCACCGAGTCACCAGCTGGATGCTGGTATTCTCTAGTGCTAGGTAAGGATGCTGGACTCCCAGTTGCCTAGCATGTTCATAATACAAGACAGATGACACCAGCCTGGGACTTAATAGCTGGGAGCATCAGGGCACATGGTGAGAAGCATCTGTCGGTGGCCCCACTTGAATCCTTCAATCAATACTATTGGTCACTAAGAAGGGAGTGAAGGTGGCCCAAGCCAACATTTCCCACCTCCAGAGTAAGACCCCAGATGAGCGGGTTGTATTATGTGTTTGTTCCCTTGCTCAACACAACGTCACTGAGTGTAGACTGCAGAGCGGTTACTGGTAGATACTGGGATGCAGAGATGCAGAGCAAAGGCACTACTCTCATGAGCTAGGACTAAGTGAAGTCACACAGGATTACTATAAACAGTGGAAGCGATAGAGTCTGCAGCTGATTTCTTCGTTTGCCCATCCACACGGATCCTTCCCCTTCCACCCTATTCTCAGCCTCAGTAGGCTGGCGTGCATGCATTTTATCAAGGGGTCCTGTGTCCTCTGGATTCTGGTTGGGTTCTCCCTGGAAGGCGATTGGAGGGGAGGGCTGGCAGGGAAACTGAGGTCAAAGTATTTAGGCTGCTGTGTCTCTCCCTCTGTGGATGCTCCCTTACTGAAGATCGCAGTCATTCTCAAGACAACGCAGGACTCTCTCTTTCCAGGTGCAGGAACCTTGCCCCCCTCTACGTTTCTTTAGGCCTAGATACTGGCTCCTACACTATCCTTTGAGGATACAGCCACTTCCCACTTTGCAATTTGCCTCTTTGTTAATAAACCTTCCTTGGAGCATACTCACTGGAGTGTGCCAACTGCTCTCTGATGGGACCCTGATGGAGAGATGGCCACAAGGGAGGCAGGGACGTATAACGCCCATAGAACATCTGAGGAAGGAGAGAAAGAGCATTCCATTTGGAGGAGGCAGTATGGTGCCGGCACATGGGGCTAGGGCAGAGAGAGCAGACGTATTTTCTACAGGAATAAAGAGGATAAACAAAGTGATAGGGATCATGATTGGAAAGTCAGGCTGGGCTTGTTCTTGGAGGGACTGGTTTCTAAGTTAAGGACATTGTTCACTATGAGCTGGAGAGGCCCAGAAGGTTTTTGATCAGGGAGATGAAGTGACTGTGGCTCACATTTTTTTTTTGTAGGGGGTGGGGAAGGGAGCTCACATTTTTGATAGAGAATATGAGAAACAAAAATTTCTAAATGTACATTTGGCATGAGGTTTTCCATGGAAATAGCCAAAAGAATGTAAATATAGGGGAAAATCTGTGTTCATACTGGAAACCAGGGAAGACAGCCAGTCATATCACAACATTTTGAGAAGATTTCTATGAAATATACAGCCAAGAGCACTGGTCCAAGGCGAGGACCTGTCCACGCCGGCTGCATGCAAATGAGCAGCTTACCAAGGAGGACTTTAGGACAATCCCATAGGGGATCCTGTAGCAGAGAGGGGCACGGAGCTGAGAGGCAGGAAGTTTGGGGCCAGTCTGGGGTCCCAGCAGTGCAGAGAACAGGACAAGAAGCTCAGAGTTGGATACCAATCTGTTCATTTATTATCCACGGGATTGGGGCAACTGCGTATCTAACTTGGTGTCTCAGTTCGTCTCTGAAATGCAGTTAGTCATCATCCCAACCTAAGAGGTGGGATATGGAGATTGATGGAGGTGATCCTGAATACCAGCATAATTAATGACTAGAGTCCCAAGGAGACAGCACCTCATGCCATTTTTGAATTTCAAGGGTAGACAAAGTAAGTCAGGAAGCAGGAAGATGGAAGGAAGGAGAAATCCAGCTGCTATGTGAATTTCTCCTGCCAAACTAAATGACCAGAAGGCGACAAAGATGTTTATAGAAGTTTGGACAAATAAGATTGTGCCTCCAACAGGACACACAAGTGGTTTAGCAGACATATCTAGAAGATGGTATATTTCTCCCAATCTGTGCAACAATAATCCTCATGAAAAAGGGACCATTTCTAGATTGGAAGTAATTTAAAGAAAGAATCATCTGGATTATATTTAGTTGGGACAAGCCACCGGTGAAAGACAATTGGGGAAATTTGAGTACAATTTGGGCACTAGGTTACATTCCAGTTTAATGCTGTGAAAAGGCAAACATTTATTTATGGAATAAAAGCATGTTACCAAACAGTGTACATGATCTTACTTGAATAAACAGACATATACACGTATGTGTATAGAAATCGATCTGGGACGATACAGTGTAGGGTGTTAACAGTAGGAAAATGATTATTTCATTTTCTTACTTGTCCGTATTTTCTAATTTTCTACAGTGTACATATAGTGCCTCAGCAATAATAAAAGGTTATTTTGAATTGAAAACACAATTCTACATTCTCTCAACCTATCATCCCTGAGACAACCTTACAGATTTGGAAATATGGAAGTACTTAGGAAATATACCACCCATGTGCTCTTCATCAAAAAAATACTCAAAGAATTGCTCCAACTGAAAGAAGGGCATATAAATAATAAAGAACTCAAGAAACGGGAAGAAGTAGTGCCAAAGAAATGGCATAAAGCACTGAAAAGGAAACATTTATTCAGATTAATTGTTTAAAATGGGGTTACAGAGTTTATGACAAGGGCAAAAATAAGATTTTTAATGGAAATATTTAAGTTCTATAGTATATCAACTGAAATTGGGAGATGAGATGCAGAGATGTGTGAAGAAAGAGTCCGCAGAATGTGTCCTTTTATGCAGGGGATAGAATGGATATTGTATCATTTTCAATACCGGTAGAGAAAAATCAAGGTGCTTCCTCAAAATTTCAGCCCAATCAAGTAAGTATAAAAATAAAATATTTAACTTCTGTATCACTAATTATTTAAAAAAGAGCAAACAAAACTAGATCATCAAACAAAAGCTAAAAAACAAAACACAAACAATAATCAGGAAACACTTAAATAAGACGGTGGGAAAAAAGATCAATATTAGACATGACGAAACCCATGCACTGGCTATTCTTTCTATAAAAATCTCTCCAAAGATGTTTCCCAGTCAAATGAGAAGTGAATCAAAATCTGTGAGTCAGAAATAGAGAATATAAGCTGTTAAAAGCCCAGAATAAGAATTGGAATCCAGTGAAATATTTAATTAAGTAAGTCTGTACAATTGTGGTAAATATAGCTATTGAACAAAATGCAAAATAATGCTCAAAACATAAAATAATTTAACAGCTGCTAAAAACTGTGGCAGTAGTTCGGGTCTAAATATTGCTAATTGTATTAGTAAAATTAGAAAGAGTGCAAGGGAACAATATTAATATTCTCATTTTACAAAGAGGTAGCGACAATTATAAAAATAAAGATGGGTGAGCTGTCTTTTTACTTCTTTTTTGTGTGACTTCATTCAAGCATCACATACGTGTGGAAAAGTGTTCTATGTTCGACTTGGTGAATATTTCCACAAACGACCACCACTGTCAGTATGAAGACCATGGCTAGACCCCAGAGGATATCTCCTGCTCCCTGCCAATTACGGTCACACCTCCCAGGGGTGGACTTCTACTTCAGATAAATGGAATCCTACCATATGTATTCTTCCTGCTCGCTTCTACTTCTCAATATTATCTTTATGAGATTTATTGGTGTCGCCTTTCTTTAGTGGGTAGCCTTTTACTGTGTGAATGCATCACAATTTACTGGTCAATTGCACTGTTGATGGCATTTGAGGGATTTCCAGTTTTTGACAAATAAGAATGGCACTGCCATGGATATTCCAATATGTGGGTTTTGTTAAAAAGATACATGCATTTTAGTTGAGTCTTGAGTTATAAGTGGAATTACTGGGTCAAAGAGACACACATGTTCAGGTTTATTAGATTCTGCCAAGCAGTTTTCCCAGCTGCTTGTACCAATGGACACCACCAAGAGAAAGGCGTGAGAGTTTCTGTTGTTCTATATCCATAAGTATTTTCCATCTTTTCCATTTTAGCCATTCCATATAGCAGTGCATTTCACAGATGACTGGTGACATCCCTTTTCATATGTTTAGTGGCCATTTTGGGATCCTCTTTTATGAAGTGTCTGTTTTTGTCTTTGAACCATTTTTCTATTTAAAAAATCTTATTCTGGGGCACCTGGGTCACTCAGTTGGTTAAGCATCTGACTCTTGGTTTCGACTCAGGTCATGATCTCATGGTTTGTGGGTTCAAGCCCCGCATTGGGCTCTGTGCTGATAGTGTGGAGCCTGCTTGGGATTCTCTCTCCCTCTCTCTCTTTCTCTCTCTGTCTCTCTCAAAATAAATAAACTTAAAAAAATCTTGTTCTTATTTAATTTATAGGAGTTCTATGTATATGTTTCGATAAGGGAACTTTGCTAGAGATGGTGTGTGTGTGTGTATTTTCTACCATGCTGTGGTTGGCCTTTTTACTCTTTTTGTGTGTGTGGTCTGGTTATTTATATACTCCCCATGCCTATAAGATGTTTCAGTATACCTGGAATTGATTTTTATGTATGGTGTGAGATAGGGGTCAAGATGTATTTTTTCTTATGTGGATATTCGGTTGACCTGGCATCATTTATTGAAAAGACCGCACTATGGAGTCAAATTTTTATAATTAGGTGACAGAACATCACGTGGTTTTTAGACTGTTTATTCCATTGAGTGTTTTGGTCTATCCTTGCACTAACATCACAGAGTCTTATTAAAGCTTTATAGTAAGTCTTTATACCTGGCAGTGTGTCTTTCAGCTTTGTTTGTCTTCTTTACAATTGCCCTGGCTATTTGAATTCTCACAAAAATTTAAGAATTATCTTGTACATTTACCCATACACGCATATGCAAACACAACTATGCTTGGATTGTGATTGTGATTATAGAAAAATTTTAGAGCAATTTGGGAAAATTTGATTTCATAAATTAAGTCTTCCAATTATTTGTTTTTTTTTAGTTTCTCTTAATAATATTTTGTAGTTTTCAACATGTCTTACACATTTTCCTATTTTATCTTAGATTTAGTTCTAGGTATATGTTGTTCCTTGATGCTAATATAGGTGTCAAAAATTTCTAAAATTTGATTTTCTGTGTTTGTTGTTGATATATAGAAATAAAATTGATTTTTGCATATTTTCTGGTGTCTAGCACCTTTTCCTAAGTTCTCTATTAATTCTAATTGTCTGTAGATTCTTTTGTACTTTCTGTGTACACAGTCATATCATCAGAAGTTATTCCAATTTTTTTCCTTTCTTATCTGGCTGTCTTCTCTTTACTTTTTTTGCTTTATTGCACTGGTTAGAACCTCCAGTAAAATGTTAAATAGAAGTGATGAAATTGTGCATCCTTCTCTCACTTCTGATTTCAAGGGGAAAAGCTTTCAGTTTTACCATTGAGTACGTATTTACTATAGGCATGCTTTTGTTTATTTCTTTTATCTTACATTTTACTTTTCCAGCTTTATTGAGCTATAATTGACATATAATATATGCAGGTTTAAGATATACCATGTGATGATTTGGTACATGTATATATTGCAAAATGATTACTAAAATAAGATTAGTTAATACCTCCATTCCCTCACATAATTATCATCTTCTTTTGGTGGTGATAACATTTAAGATATATTCCCCTAACAACTTTCAAGTATATAATACAGGATTGTTTATTACAGTAGCCATGCTGTACATTAAATCCCCAGAACTTGTTCATTTCCTAACTGGAAGTTTATATTCAATGACCAATATCTCCCCATTTCCCCACCCCAACCCCTGGCAATTACCATTCTACTCTCTATTTCTATGAGTTCGACTTTCTTAGATTCCACATGCCTGTGACAATATACAGTATTTGTCTTTCTCTGAATTATTTCACTTAGCATAATGCCCTCACGTTCCATCCATGTTGTTGCTAAAGACAGAACTTCTTTCTTAATGGCTGAATAATATTCCATTGTGATATGTGTGTCTGTCTATATCTATATATCTTGTATTTTCTTTTTTCATTCATCCCTCCAAGGACACTTGGCTGTTGTGAACAATACTGCAGTGAATGTGGGGGTGGAGATATCTCCACATGATAGTGATTTCATTTCCTTCAGATATATACCTAGAAGGGATTGTTGGATCAGATGGTAGTTCTGGTTTTAATTTTTTGAGGAACCTCCAAAATGATTTTCCATAGTGACTATACCAAATTACAGCCCCACCAGTGGTGCACAAGGGTTCCCTTTTCTGTACAGCCTCCACACCACTTAGTCTCTTTTGTCCTTTTGATAATAGCCATTCTAATGAGTAAGAAGTGTTATCTCATAGTGGTTTGGATTTGCATTTCCCTGATGATTAGTGATGTTCAACATCTTTGCATGTACCCATTGGCCATTTGTGTGTCTTCTGTGGAAAAATGTCTATACAAGTCTTCTGCCCACTTTTAAACTGGATTTTTTTTTTTGCTGTTAAGTTTTGTTGCTATTGAGTTTCTTATGTATCTTCTATATTAACCCTTCATCAGATGGATGGTCTGCAAATATATCCTCCTTTCCATTTTCATTTTGTTGATTTCATTTTCATTTTGTTTCATTTCACTTTCATTTTCATTTTGCTGATTGTTTCTTTTGCAGTGCAAAAGATTTTAGTCTGGTGTAGTCTCACTTGTTTATTTGTGTTTTTGGTGTCATATCCTAAAAATTTCTGCCAAGACCAATGTCAAGGAACTTTTTCACTACTATTTTTCTGGTAGTTTTATTGGATCTTATATCTAAGTCTTTAATATATTTTTAATTAATTTTTGTGAGTGGTATAAAATAGAGATCCCATTTCATTCTTTTCGTGTGGTTATCAGTTTTCTGAGCGACATTTATTAAAGTGACTATCCTTTCCCTATTGTGTCTTCTTGTCTCCCTTGTCAAATACGCATGAGTTTATTTCTGGGCTCTCTCTTCTGTTCAGTTGATCTGTGCGTCTGTTTTTATACCAGCACCAAGCTGTTTTGATTATTATAGCTTTGTAATATGTTTGAAATCAGGAATTGTGATGCCTCTAGCTTTGTTCTTTATCAGGATTGCTTTGACTATTTGAGGACTTTTGTGGTTCCATACACATTTTAGGATTGTTTTTCTATTTCTGTGAAAAAATGTCATTGGAATTTTAAGAGGGATTTCACTGAATATCTAGATGGCTTTGGGCAGTATGGACATTTTTAATAACATCATGTCTTCTAATCCATGAGCACATAATAGCCTTCCATTTTTTGTTCTTTTTCCATTTCTTTCGTTAGTCTCGTAATTTTCAGTGTATAGATCTTTCACCTCCTTGGTTAAATTTATTTCTATCTATTTTATTATTTTTGATGCTATTATACATGGAACTTTTTCTTTATTTCTTTTTCAGAAAGTTTGTTGTTAGTATATGGAAATTCAACTTATTTTTTTTAATGTTGATTTTGTATTCCGCAACGTTACTGAATTTGTTGATTAGTTCTAAGTGTTTTTTTGGTGGAGTCTTTAGGATTTTCTATATATAAGATCATATCATCTGCAAATAGAGATAATTTTGCTTCTTCCTTTCTGATTTGAATACCATTTATTTCTTTTTTTCCCCTAATTGCTCTAGCTAGCACTTCTAGTACCATGCTAAATATGTGTAGTGAGAATGAACACCCTTGTTTTGTTCCTGGTCTTGGAAAGGAGACTTTCAACCTTTCATAATTTATAGGCAGGTGTTTAAATCAATATTATATATCAGTTTAAGGAAAGTCTGGTTTTAGTTTGCTAAGAGTATTTTTTAAAATCATCAATGAATATTGAATCTTAGCAAGAATTTCTTATTTCTCCCTCTTTTGATTAAAAGGTAAGGGTTCACGTAATAAATAAAAAAAGCAAACAGGTTGTGTACCTAAATAGTTAGAGAAAGTAACATGTACAAGTATTTATAATGGCTTGAATCATGTTTGTTCTGTTCTGAATATCAGATCTAATACATAGTATTTCCTCAACAAATATTTGTCAGATGAGTGAATGGGATTAAACTCCTCAATGGTTCAAAAAATAAATTGATACTTAGGCTTTTTACTGCCTAAGAGAAACACTAAAGTAAAATTTCAGAGCAAATATAAGAGTAAAGGGATTTTTAAGGATATGTTAAGAATATATAAACCAAAAGAAAGCTGCATTGACAGTATCAGTATCAGAAAAAGTAAAATGTAGGATGAAATAATTGAATAGAACAATTATCTTACTTTGATAAAAGGTTCACTTCATCGTGAAGCTAGAGTAGTCATGAACTTTTATGTCCCAAATAACAACGTCCAAGTATATACATATATAGCAATTTTTAAAGTTGTTATTTTAAAGCCAAAATTATGGTGAAAGATTTAAACAAACCATTCAGTCTTTAACAAAATCAAAAAGCATATTAAATAAGGATATAGAAAAATTCATCTAAATTGCATAAATACATCTTTGTTCTTATAAAATTAATCTTGCTTTACTTGACAAATGTATAGAACTTGTGAAAAATACACAAATGGTTATTGTGTCTTTAAAACCGTCATAGGACATTTAAGGACATCTCATCATTGTTAGCAAGAGTGGTTTTTGATGGGCAAAAATGAAAGGTAAAGATGGTTTTTATTTTTGAAGAAAGTAGTATCTAAGTGTTTATACTTTGTGCTTTCTAAGATCCTATGGTGCTGGTGGATGGAGGTACAAAGAAACAAATGAATCACAAACAAACCAAAAACCCATATAAAAAGAAGAATCAATGAAAGAGAGAAGGGAACAGGTCTTCAAGTGGAGAAAAAGAAGTTCTGAATCATCAAGAGTGGGCAGCATTAGTCTTGAGAATGACATAATGCAAGGACAGCACCAACCAGAAGATGCAACAAGAAGGCCACTGAGGAGGTGGGGGGTGGGTGCCCTTAGAGACTTCTGGCTTAGCACAGCCGGTCAGCCAGACGACGGGGTAGGGGAGTTCCTCTAGGAGCAGGTGGAGTCCTTGGAGGGCACGGCATGGCATAATGATACTGGCTGGCAACATGCCACTTCTACATGCTGAGCTGAGTTAGGTCGCTGGAATTTGATTCTACAGGAGGGGAAATGGGGGCCTTTATGCCAAACAAACAAACAAACAAACAAACTAACTAACTAAATATGATCTGGGAAATGCAAAGTCTTCTGCCTTGAATGATAATGCCTGGAACTGACTAGCCTCATTTTGGTAGGTATTAGGGTCTTCTTCTCCCCAACACTCCTCCTCATCTGATCCAAAGCCTGTCACTCAAGTTTCCCTGCCATTTTCTGTGTCTCAAAAGAACGCTAGTCAGAACTCAGCAGTGAGGCAAGAGGGAAGTTGTGAGCAAACTCAACCATAAATATATGAATATATAATGAAGGGTCACCAGGTAGAGATGTGTGTGTGTGTGTGTGTGTGTGTGTGTGTGTGTAGCAAGATAAAAAACAAGACAAAAAATATATTCTAAAAGCACATTCTGTGACATCCAAGATGTCCCATTCGAAGAACAAGAACACAAATTGAAGGACAAGGATCACTCAGAAAATAAGAAGTGTCTCAGAGAGTAAAAACATGATTGCCAAAATAAAAGAAGCAATAAAAGGCCCGAAAAGAGGAGAAATTATAAGACAAGAGAAAAGAGAAATAAAGGACCAATCCCCAAAAGGTCTAATCCCTGTTATTGGGACTACTAGTAGTGGAGAACAGAAGAGGCTGAGACAGAAAAAAAAAAAAATGGCTAGGAAGCAACAGAAGAAACTTTCCCCAAAGGATAGGAGTCTTTATATTGAAACAGTTCCCTGAGTTTTTAGAACAGTAATGAAAAAGACATCACAACTGGATTTATCACTGAGAAATTCCAAGGCACTGGGAATATTGTATGTAGAACAGGACTTGGAACGTGATAAGCTCTCAGTAATGGTATGTTAATATCATTATCATAAAAAATTAAAGAAAGAGGAAAAAGTCACCCTATAGCAAAGAGATTCACACCGTCATTTGCTTTTTCATAAGCAGTGCTGGATTCTAGAAGGTAATACTTTCAACATTTGAATTAGAAAAACTAATATGACCCGGAATTCCATACTCAGTTGAACCATCCCTTGGAAGTGGAGGTTGGTTTAAGGGCTTAAGAAAGCTTATCTGCTGGGCACACTTTCAGAAAATTAGTTTTACTGAAGTAAAATTTGCATATAATCAAAGTTTCCATATTTAATCTTATAACTCAATGAGTTTGATATATGCATGGCCATGACCCAGAGCATTTCTGTCACTCCAGAAAGCTCTTCCTGCCCCTTTCCAGTCATTACCCTTCCCTCTACTCCTTTTCTTTTCTAGAATTTCACAGATATGGAATCATACAACATGTAGTTTTTTTGTGACTTCTTTCCTTAAGCATAATACTGTAGAGATTCATCCATATTGTTTAGTGTATAAGGAACTCATTCCTTGTCATTTCTGTGTAGTATTTCATTGTATGAACACCGCCTATTGTGTTTATCTGCTCCCCAGGTTGGGGGGCATTTGGATTGTTTCCTGGGTTTGGATATGAAGAATACAGCTTCTCGAAACATTTGTATTCTAGTCTTTGTGAATGAATGCCTTCATTTCTCTTCAGTAGATACCTAGGGCTAGTACTGCTGCATCATACAGTAAGTGTTTGTTGAACCTTATAAGATATTGCCAAAGTATTTTCCAAAGTGACTGTGCCATTTGTATCCCCATCAGTGATGCACGGGGATTTCAGCAGCTTTACCTTCTTGGTAGCACATTCCAAGCCATTCTAATAGGTGCACAATTGTATCTCTATCTCACTGTGCTTTTAGCTGGCCTTTCCATAATGACTAATGATGTGGAGCATCTTCTCATGTGCTTATTTGCCATCTGTCACTATCTTCTTTTGTGAAACAGCTATTCAAATCTTTTGCTCATTTTTATTTTTTTGCAGTGTTGGAGTTCTTTATATATTCTGGATACAAGTTCATTCTCAGATACTGTTTTGCAAAATTTTTCTCCCAGTCTGTGCCTTGTCTTTTCCTTTTCATGATGGTGACTTTGAAGCACAATGCATTTTAATTATAAATGAAATACAATCTATTTTTTTTTCTTTTCCAGGTCTTTTTTATGTCTTAACTTAAGAAGTCTTTGCCTAACCTACGGTCACTATGAGTTTCTCATAAAAGTATGGTTGCTTCCAGAAGCGTATAGAATTATATTACATTTAGGTCTGTAATTCATTTTGAGTTAATGCTTGTGCCTGATATGAGGTCAAGATTCTTCTTTGTTTCTTTTTTCTTTTTCTTTGCATAGAAATGTTTGATTTTTCCAGCACATTTATTGAAAGGACTATCCTCTCTTTACTGGATTATCTTGGTAATTTTGTCACAAATCAGTTGACTATGTTTGAGGAGGTGTAGTTCTGAACTCTATTCCTTTCTGTTGAGTAATAAATTTATCTTTTCACCAATATCCACTGCCTTGACTGCTGTGGATTTACAGTAAGTTTTGGAATCAGATAATGTACCTTGTCCAACTTTGTTCTCCTTTTCCAAATGGTTTTAACTAATCTAGGTCATTTGAATTTCCTTACAAATCAATACATATTTCCATATATAAACATTGAAATCCTATCAATTTCTACCAAACCATGTTGGGATTTTTGATAAGAATTGCATTGAATCTGTCATTTGATTTAGCAAGAATTTACAACACTGTTGTGTTAACACAGAATGTTATGGACATGGGACCCCTCTCCATGTATTTAGATTTTCTTTACCTTCATAGCAAAATTCTGTGGTTTTTAGCTTTTAGTGCTTGCACATATTATGTTAAATTTGTCCCTCGGTGTTTCACATTGTTGATGCTATTGTGTTTGATAGTCCTTAAATTTTAATTTTGAATTGTTTATAACAAGAACATGGAAATACAGCTGATTTTATATACTGGATTTTCTTGTGGCTTTGCTAGCTTCCAAAGTGCTGGTTCTGTTTTTGTAGATTCCTTACAGTTTTCTATGTAGATGATCATATCATCTTCAAATAAAGACAGTTATATTTCTTCCTTTCCAACATATAAGACTACCCCCACCCTTTTCTTGCCATATCTCATTGGTTAAGACTAGTATTGAATAAATGGTGATATTCAACCAATTACTTTTTCCTTCTTATCTTAGCAAAAAAATGTTTGGTGTTCACTACTGAGAGGTTGAGAAAATTTCCTTTTGTTCTTGTTTGCTGAGAGATTATTATTATTATTTATTTTTAGCATGAACAGGTGTTGGGATTTATCATTTTTTGCATGTATCAAGGTCATCATATGATTTTTATTTTTCGGTTTGTTGTGAATTACATTGATTGAATTAAAAAATTAACCAATTTTGCATTTCTGGGATGAATCCCACTCTGTTATGATACATTTTTTTGTATATTGTTGGATTCCATTTGCTAAAGCATTTATCATTTTTGAGTCTATCTTCATGAAGAAAACTGCCCTGTAGTGTTCTTTGCTTATAATGTTTAAACACTCTCCCTCCTCCTTTACAGAAAGTATTTGGATATTTTCTCTAGGAAGCGGAGGGACTAAATCAAGAAGAGGCAAACAAAGGTCTAGGGAGCCTTGGCCCTCGGAAGGAAGGCACAGATCTGCTTTCCCAGGGTGGTAGCTGTGCCGTGGTCCAAGTCAGCAACTGGTTTATTATAGGGATGGAGCAGAGGGATGTGGGAGGGAGACATTTGGATATGATAGAGTAGAAAGTGTGATCAAGAGTTAAAAAATAATAAGATTTGATAAAGGCAAAATGTGCCTCAAGAAAGAAAAAAAATGCAATTAAAAACTCTACGAGAAAAACATTAGACTTAAGTAAAACAACACTTTGCAAGAATGCCGTGTGTATCATATGAACTAAACTCCATTATTTTAAACATTGATGCAAATAAATGAAACCCCACTAGACCTTAACACTAGGCAAATTCTCCTCTGAGTGGCCCAGGAGTCATGACATTGATGTTCTGAGAAGGAAACAGAATTCGTTTTTCTTTTTTTCTTAAGTTTATTTATTTATTTTGAGAGAGAGAGAGAGAGAGAGAGGTGCAGAGAGAGAAAAAGGGGTGGGAGAGAAAGAATCGCAACTAGACTCTGTGCTGTCAGTGTAGAGCCTGATGTGGGGCTCGAACTTATGAACTGTGAGATTATGACCTAAACTGAAACCACGAGTCAGACACTTAACCTACTGAGCCACTTGCGTGCCCTGGAAACAGAATTCTAGTGTATTCTGTGGCCAGCACTGACTAGTTGTACAGCAATGATATTGATGAATAGTTTTTAGGTTATGGAGGCAGCCTAACAGCAAAGTATAGAAGGCCTGACTGATTGCAGCATGACAATATGAAGTTACAAAATAGTTGACCCACGTTGGGTGGTGGAGGGGTGTGTTGGGGTAGGAGGGTTAGGGAGGAAGACACAGAAAGAAATCTTAGGCCATGGCATCCTGACTTTATGAAGTAGGGACTCAAGAGATAACATCAAACACTGATGAAACGGAAGTAAAAGTTTTAAATATATTATTGAAATGTCTAAAGGTAACCAATAAAAAGACCCAAAAGTGATATAATAAAAAAATATGAGAAGGAGAATAAGAATGGTACCTGAATAAATTATATTCACGTTGAATGTTGACTGGTCACAAAGTGCAGCCTTTAACAACACAGATTCTGTGTCATATATTGCCAGTGGGAGTATAAAATTTTGCTGCCACTGGGGAACACAGTTTGGTAATTCTTCAAAAGTTGAACACAGACTTACCTTAGGACCCAGCAATTTTACTCCAAAATATATATCCAAGAGAATTGAAAAAATAGATTCACGAAGACACATGTTCCCACACACACAAATGTTCCCAGTGGTGTTATTCATAATAAGCCTACAATGAACATAATCTAAATGACCATCAACTGATAGGTGGACAAATAAAATGTGGTCTATCCATACAATGGAATATTGTTCAGTCTTACAAAGGAAAGATGTACTGGTACATGCTACAATACGGATGAATCTTAAAAACATACTAAATGAAAGAAGCTGGACACATCTAGTAGGATTCCATTGATATGAAATGTGCAGGAAGGGCAAATCCACTGGAAGGGGGGTTTAGGGGTAAGGGTTAGGACCGACTGCTATGGGGTAGGGGGTCTCTGTTTGAGGCAATGGAAATGTTCTGGAATTAGAAAGTGGTGATGGTTGTAGCACGTTGTAAACAGATGAAGACTCACTACACTGTATTCTTTAAAGGGGCAAATATGCTATTTGAATTATATCTCAATAAAAAGTAATTGAAAGAAAAACAGAAACCCGGGAACCTGGGGTTGAAGAGTGTTTCTGAATTACTTTCTGTGTGGCCTAAGGAGGGTAATTGATCTCTGTGCCTCAGTTCCTTGTTGGCACAATAAGGATAACACCTATGGCACAGGTTTTTGCAGGGATTAGATGACTTACTATTTTTAAGATAGCACTATATACAAACTGTTATGTAAAGATTTAAAAAATAAATGGGGCGCACCTATTAGAGTGGCCCAAATCTGGAACTCTGACAACACCAAATTCTGGTAGGACCAAAAAATGGTACAGCCACTTTGGAAGACAATTTGATGGTTTTTTAGAAAACTAAACTTTCTCCTGCAATTTAACCCAGAAGTTGCCCTCCTTGTTGTTTACTCAAAGGAGTTGAAGAGTTATGTTCACACAAAAACCTGCACATAGAGGTTTATTGCTGCTTTATTCATAATTGCCCAAACTTGGAAGCAACCAAGAGGCCCTTCAGTGAGTGGATAAAGTGTGGCACATCCAGACATTAGAAGATTATTCAGCACTAACAAGAATTGAGCTACCCAGCTATGGAAAGACATGGAAGAGCCTTAAATGCATATTACTACATGAAAGGACCCAATCTGAAAGACTACGTACTCTATTATTCCAACCATATGACATCCTAGAAAAGCCAAAGCTATCGAGACAGTAAAAAGAGCAGTGGTTGCCGAGGACTGGGAAGAGAGGGATAACTAGGCAGAGCACCAAGGATTTTTACAGAGGTGAAAACAATCTGTCTGATAACCATAATGATGGATACATGTCATGGGTATAAGGTCGTCCAAACTCAGGGAATGTACAATGCCGAGAGAGAAGGTAATGTAAATATAAACTTTGGGTGGTAATGATGTGTCAATGTCAGTTCATCAATGGTAACAGTGGAACTCTCTGGTGGTGGAGGCTGTGCACCAGGGGAGGCAGAAAGTAAATGGTAAATCTCTGTACCTTCACTCAATTTTTCTGGGAACCGAAACCACTCTAAAATAATAGGGTCATAATAAAAAAGCTTTAAAAAGGGAGTAAGGGGTCTCAGAATTGATGCAAATCACAATGTAAAAGAAATGAAGTATGTCAATTATATACGTGAATAAAAATGATGCAATCAAAGCCCCCCCCCCCCAAAATGAATAACTGCCATGGATGGTTATGTACAAAATTACAAAGTACTAATTGTACAAAGGAATAAAGAGGAATAAATAGAAGCACAGCTGTAATGATGGAGCCTAATCTCTCAGCCCTTGATACATCAAGGAAACCAAAGCAATGTTAAGTCTGTGCCTTGAGCCCCGTAACAGTGCTTTGACTTCTGGGGACTCCATCCCCTTCTCACAGAACACAAGTGAGCCATCAAAATGTAGGCTGATTACAAAGTAGATATGCTATAAATTACATGCTTTGACCATTGTAAGAATTGTATCAGATGGCAATAGAAAAATCCCCTCTTCACCTAATGAAGCTTTTAGAATTTAAGACAGTAATACGTGTCATCAGAAAGAAAACCAAACCAAACCATACCCTGGGACTAAAGATGAAGGCAAAACAGCAATTACAAAATATCTTACTCTCAGTATGGTACTGAGAAGAAAATTCATTTTCTTTACCCTTTAAGTTAAAAAAATGAAAATAAATTAAGGATTCAACTCAAAAGCTTGATTAAAAAGCCACACGTTAAACCTAAGCAAAAACACATTAATACCCAGGCACATTAATAATAATAAAAGCTGAAATTTGATAAATTGGGAAGCAGAAGAACAATTGAGGCATAAAATAAAACAAGGAGCTGGATATAGTAAAATAGTATAAATAGGTAAACTTCTAGAAAACCCAATAAGGAAAAAAAAATGCTAAAGCACAGTATTAAGAAGTAGAACACAGAATGACAAACAGAGAATTGAAAGGATAGACCACTTTGTAAAAATTCTGATACAAACACTTTAACCACGCGGATGAAATGGATAATTTTATAAGGAGATATGAAGGTTAATCTCTTAAAAGCCAAAAGCTAATACACAAATACTTGTGGTACAAATTGAAAACTTTGTTAAAGAGCCAAATAGTTATAGGGCAAATTACTCCCTTTTTTCCCCCACCCTTCAAAGAACATCTATGAAATCAAGAGTATTCTTGGTAACACAGTGATTATAAATATATGCATCAAAATCAAAAACTGGCACTGGGTATAATGGGAAAACAATAAAAACATTTACAACAAAATGAGTAACAGTTCAAGGGTGCCTTCTATCACTACTATTTCTTAACCTTTAACAAAATTTGAAATGCTCCGCCTCCTTGATTTTCTCAGTAACCTACACAAAGGAGCAGCCTTCCTTAACATGATTAACAAGTTTATCTATCTAAAATGCAGCACCAGGTGAGATTCTAAAAGGTTCTTTAAAATCAGTTACACATGAGCTTGTGCTCAATCATTGCTCTAATGTCACATAATTCTGGAATTGTCAGGCAGCGTAATTAGATAGGGAGGGGCATTGAAAAGGAAGAAGTGTTCGTCACTACTTGCAGATGATAAGACTATGCTATTTAATTTTTTTAAATGTTTATTCATTTTTGAGAGAAAGAGAGAGAAACAGAGTGCAAGCAAGGGAGGGCCAGAGAGAGAGGGGAGACACAGAAACTGAAGTAGACTCAAGGCTCTGAGCGGTCAGCACAGAGTCCGACGCGAGACTCGAACTCACAGACCATGAGATCATGACTTGAGCCAAAGTCGGATGCGTAACTGACTGAGCCACCCAGGTGCCCCAGATTATGCTGATATTATGAGCACTTTGCTTTATTGTTTTTGAGTCAATGCCCTTTAAGTGTTTCAATACATAATCACATCACTTGTCAAACACTTGATTAAAGAAGTATTTGTTGGGGCGCCTGGGTGGCTCAGGCGGTTAAGCGCCTGGCTTCAGCTCAGGTCACGATCTCACGGCTCATGGGTTCGAGCTCCGCGTCGGGCTCTGTGCTGACAGCTCAGAGCCTGGAGTCTGCTTCAGATTCTGTGCCTCCCTCTCTCCCTGACCCTCCCCTAGTTCGTGCTGTCTCTCTCTGTCTCTCAAAAAAACTAAAAAACATTAAAAAAAAAGAAGTATTTGTTGAGCATATACTTTACGGCTGGCCCTGAAGATGCAGTCTGAGCAGGAGAGAGTCCCTGTCTTCATGAGCACATGTTCCAGCTGGGGACATGGACAGTAACATACGAAACTAAACCAGCGTATAATAGGATGTCACCTGTTGGTCGACCTGATGAAAGAAACCCAACCGAGGACAAAGCATGATTGATGGGGACACCACACTAGGTAGAGTGGGCAAGAAAGGCGGCTTCCCCAAACTACTTACACCATTACACAATGCCGGCCAAAACCCTGATGGAACCCCAGTCTTTCCCCCTCTCTCCCTTCCTTACTTCTTTTTGAATTTGACAGAATAATCTTAAAGTTTATCTGGAAAAATAAAAGTGAAGAATAAACCCAAAACTTTGACCAAAGACTAATAGGGGTGGGAGGGAGGGGATGTAAATGTATCCCATTGACGTATTTTATAAATTATATAATTAAGGGACAAATATCACAGTGGTGTGGAACGCTTTACATATATTCAAAGTGAGATCAATGAGACTGAATATGAGGGCCAAGTTTCTAAATGAGCTGAGTATATAAAAATCTTGGTGTATTAGCTGTAGCAGGCATAACAGAGTTTATGTTATTTCAGCAGACCGAAAAATGTTAGTACATATGAACACATTTTATTTATGCAAATATTTCATTTTAAGTACAACTGGCAATTTCGTATTTCTTTTTTTTATTGAAGTATAATTAACATACAGTGTTATGTTAGTTTCAGGTTACAATTTAATCGTTCAACAATTCTATATATTTCTCCATGCTCACAGTATTAAGTGTGTTCTTAATTCCTTTTATCTGTTTCACTTATCCCTCAACCCAACTAGTAGTTTCCTATTTCTCAAATATTTCACTTAATGAATCCAGGATCCCATTCTTGAACATACAATATAGCATTCTTTGAATTCACATACAAGTTTTAGGAGGCAAGAACACATTTTTTAAGAAGTCTGTCCTCAGAACATTCACAATGTATAATAGAATATCAGGTATTGATGGAGACAGATGTAATTCTCATAAGAAGTGTTACATATTTTTTAAAGTGAAATTTAGTGATGTGTGCTTAATACTACTTACTGTAAAAATTGCAAAATTGATTTAAAAATGGTAAGTAAATAATTGCAGAGAAATGTTGATGATGCTTTTAAAAAGAAACCTTACAATCTATGCTGTTAGCATCAACATGTATTAAAGAACAGATTTTTTAAATCTTTTATTTATTTTTGAGAGAGAGAGAGAGAGAGAGAGAGAGAGAGCGAGTAAGCGGGGAAGGAACAGAGAGAGAGGGAGACACAGAATCTGAAGCAGGCTTCAGACCCTGAGCTGTCAGCATGGACCCCGACACAGGGCTCAAACCCACGAACCATGAGATCATGACCTGAGCTGAAGCCAGACGCTTAACAGACTAAGCCACCCAGGCGCCCCTAATGGACAGAATTTTTAAGAAACCTCTGGGGTTTTAGGGTTTCCATAAATGAATGGAAACTATATTGAGCCAAACCTTGGGGGGGAAATAGTATTTTCTGTGCGTAAGACTAATAGATTTGACTACCTAAATTTTTATGAAATATATGGCAAACTGCACTTAAAATGAAAATGTAAATAACAAACATGAACAAAAGTTTTCACAATACAGAATAAACCATTAATAAATTACTATCTAAAGTTCTTAGTTGAGAAAAAGATGACACTAATATAAAGACGGGCCGCAGGTGTAAACAAGTTGCACTGGATCATCTTTGGTCCCTAAGTTCTTTTATTTGCTTTGGTTAATCAAGTGTTTAAAAGTAGAGGATTAGTGGGGCACCTGGGTGGCTCAGTAGTTTAGTGTCTGACTTCAGCTCAGGCCATGATCTCATGGTTTGTGAGTTCGAGTCCCAGTCAGGCTCTGTGCTGACAGCTCAGAGCCTGGAGCCTGCTTCGGATTCTGTGTCTCCCTCTGCCCCTCCCCTGCTCGCACTCTGTCTCTCTCGGTCTCTCAAAAATGAATAAATGTTAAAAAAAATTTTTAAAGCAGAGGATTAGTAATATTGATTAGTGTTCTGTTTATATTCTGTGCTTATTTTTTAAATGTGTGTTAATTATTTTTTCTTATTGATTGATATGAGAAAGCTCTTTGTCATATGTTGCAAAAGCTTCATGATTTGTCATTTTCAAAAGTTGCTTCATTAGTGTCATGTGCTGTAGAGAAATTTTAATTTTTATGTGGTTAAAACTATCATTATTTTATGATCTGCTAATTTGAACTGTGTTTACATTTCTATATTAAATTTACTTACAAAACATATCCATTACTCTTACTTAGAAAAAATTAGGTTAAATAAAATGGGAGAAAAAGTTTGTTGTGCCGTTTTTGATGGTTTTAACATTTTTGTTTGTTTTTAAAGTAAATATAAATCACAATTACTGATAACAGAGTATAAAAGAATGAGAAAAAGATTACTAAGAGGAAAATCTTATGGGATGCTGTCCCATAAGCTGAACTTAGGAAAATTTATAGTCTGTATACTTTATTGCTATTATTGTTAATTTTTTGTAAAGTTATTTATTTTATTTATTTAAGTAGCCTCTGCACCCAACATGGGCCTCGAACTCACCACCCCAAGATCAAGTGTTGCATGCTCCTCTGAGCCAGCCAGGTGCCCCTATATACTTTATTATTAAATGTAAAAGGGTAAATGTAAAAGAACTAAGTATCAGATGCAAGATATTAGAAGAGATATAATAGACATTAAGGATAACTATTATAAAGATATAAAGGATATTAGAGAAAAGATATACTAAAGGTAAACTCATTAATATATATTAAGATTTAGTATATGTAATCAATATTTAATATGTACTTAATTAAAAAACTTTTACATGAGACATATATGTACATATGTATTATATGTATATAGATTATATATCTATATCTATATTTTCTTCAAAAGATAAGCAAAGAAGCAAAGAAGATATATAGACCACAGGTAAATATGACTATGTTACAAATTATTTGTTTTGAACATTAAATTAACCAAATTAAAATAAATTATTTTAAGAGCAAAAATAAATGAGTAGCAGGATTAATAAAAAATCAAAGTCCTGTTTCTTTAAAACTATAAGTGAATTTCTGATATATTGAGTAAGAAAATGAGGAAAAATTTCCCCCTCAAACACATAAAACAAATTATCAGAAAAATGAGAGTAATCAAATCCTATACATAGTTTTATAATAAATAAGTTGGTTTTTATGAAAAAGAAGATAACAAGAAACAGCCAAAGACTACAGAACTCCTGCATAATTAAGTAAGATAGAAACATTTAAAAGTTATCAGAAGTTTATTTCCAACGGAAGAGCAAACATAAGATGCTTTTATTGGAAGTGTATTTTTAAAAATATAAGCAGTTTTAGAACATTAGTAACCTCTAAAAACATCACCTAATTCATTTTATGAAGCTGTGATAATTCTAATACCGTAGCTAGGGAAAGATAGCTTATAAAAGGGCAACTCACTTTTGAACATAATATGGAAATGTGAAATAAAATATGATACATAATCGGTCAGGAGAATAAAGAATAATATTCTCTGACTAAATAAGTTTCTTTTTTCCATTGAGGAGTTCAAGGATAATTAATATTTTTAAATATATTAATATATTAAGAGAGAAAATATATACCTGGATCTTATTAAAATGGTTTATGAGAAAATTCAACACCCATTCTCAAGAAACAAAATTCAAAGCCTAATACCTGTCGGTATAATAGAAATTACTCCTTTTTTTTTTTTTTTTATCAAGGAAGATGCTTTCAGTTCCAAAAAAGCAGCTGAATCACACTTTAGAATGAAAAATTAGAGGCACTTCTGTTTAAGTAAAAAAGAATCCTCATAACCCATGCCATCCTTACTTAACACAGTTCTTTAAATTTTGACCAATGGGATAAAATGAGAATAAAAATTACAAGATGTGACAATTTGAAAGTGGATGACACAGTTATGGTCCTTTACATGGGACTGAATTCTCTAACTGGAGAATCCAGGTGAGTAAGCTGAAAAATTTCTAGGCTATTAAATGAGTTCAGTACAAAGTTTGGCCGAAAGAAACACATAAATTAAAAGCTCTCATGCTTCTATGTGCTAGTGAAATGATGATATTAAAAAATACCTTTCCTGAGAGCAACAACACCGTAAGATATCAGAGTTAGAGTTCACAAGAAATGTGTAGAAATACGATGAAAAAAAAAAAAAAGGACTGTAAGTGGAGTAATGTGCATGGTATTGAATTAAAATAAGAAAGAAATATAGGACACCTGGGTGGCTCAGTCGGTTAAATGTTGGACTCTTGGTTTCAGCTCAGGTCATGATCTCACGGTTTGTAGGTTCAAGCCCCACGTTGTGCTCTGCACTGACAGCGCGGAGCCTGCATGGGTCTTTCTCTCCCTCACTTTCTGCCCCTCCTTTGTTTGTACTCGTTCTCTCTCTCTCTCTCAAAAAATAAACATTAAAAAAAGAAATATAAAGTTATCACTTCTCTCTATAGTATCTAAAAGTTTTGTGGAATTGAAATGAAAAACATTTTGGAGGGTGCAGTGCTTCATAATATTATTCAGAAATTCATCTGGAACTTTAGAACTTCCAGGAGCTTTTGACAAATCAGAAAGATGACAAGGGACTTGCACTAGTGGATGAGCAACGTGCAAGGGCGTGCTTTGTAGCCCTGTGGACATCCAGTCTGGTTTAATTGCAGGAATAGACAGATTAATCAATGAAACAGTACAAAGAGAGCAGAAACAGCCTCATGTAAATATGAATTTCGTAGAAGATAAATGTGGCATTTCAAATCAGTGGGGAGAAGATGAACAATTCAGTAAGTCAAATTGAGTCAATTTGCTGACCATGTGAAAAAAAAAAGGCGATCTTTACAGCAGAACATGTACTAACAAACTTCAGGTTGATAAAATATTTAAATATGAAATTTGAAACCATAGAAAGATTTAAAAATGCATGAATATTTATCTGATGGCATGTGAGCAAGTATTTTCTAAGAGTATATGTAAAGGCATGACCCATAAAATAAAAGACCAATAGATAAAATGCTTTATGTCAAAGTGATCATGGATAAAACTGGATGTCAGGTCCCAAACTCTTTAATAAGAGTGCTCCCAAAGCAGTAATTAAATGACCAATGCAGTGGAGAAAATGGGCAAAGAAAATTAGCAGGAAGTTTTATAATGAAGGGACCAATGAATATAAGAAAAAACTTCAACCTCACTGGAAATTACAGTTATCATTAAAGGGAATAACATATGTTATGCAGTTATTTAAATTTTTTTAATGTTTATTTATTTGTGAGGGAGGGAGGGGCAGAGAGAGAGGGAGACACAGAATCTGAAACCAGTCTCTGGGCTCTGAGCTGTCAGCACAGAGCCTGATGGAGAGCTCGAACTCAGACACTGTGAGGTCGTGACTTGAGCCGAAGTTGGATGCTTAACTGAGCCACCGAGGCACCCCTATATATGTAATGTATTTAGCTCAGTTCCAGGAACATCGAAAGTTCTAGACAAGTATTAAGTCTTTGTAACTTGAGGAGGAGGAGGGTTATAATGGAGATGATAATGATGATGTTTCCTTCAGATGATTATACTATCAGCATATAATAGTGGCATAGGGATGATTTTCTTGGTAGGAGAATAAAAATCATACATCTCTAAGGTCTGATTTTGCAATGCATAACCAAAGTGTTGAACAAATATCCTTGGATAGATTATTCTCATTTACATATTTATTCTAATAACATCTAATGAAATCCCCTTTAAGGTTTTATTTCCAGGATGTCCATTGCAGCATTTATTACAATAGTTTCCATCCAAGTGGGTACAGTAGAAGACCAGGTAAGTGGAAGAACATCTACGTGATGGAGAATGATGTGATGGTTAGCAGGGATGTAAAAGACAATTTGCTGACATTAACTCAGCCCCAGGACATTAGGGGAGGATGGACGTTACAGTTACAGCATGTGTGTATATATCTAGGAGAAATGTGCACATGCCTTTAAAGATGATCAGTGTTAATACCATACTGTTGCTCAGAAAATTAAAAATAGAATACCCTACAACTCAGCAATTGCACTATTAAGTATTTATCCAAAGGATACAAAAATTCTGGTTTTAAGGGGCACATGCACCCCAATGTTTATAGCAGTGTTATTGACAATAGCCAAATTATGGAAAGACCCCAAATGTCCATCAACTGATAAATGGATAAAGAAGATGTGGTGTATATATACAATGGAATACTACTTGGTGATCAACAAGAATGAAATCTTGCCATATGCAAGAAAAACTCTGGATGGAACGAAGGGTATTATGCTAAGTGAAATAAGTCAGTCAGAGAAAGACACACATCAGATGATTTCACTCATGTGGAATTTAAGAAACACAACAGATGAACATAGGGGAAGGGAAGGAAAAATAAGATAAAAACAGAGAGGGAGAAAAACCATGAGACTCTTAAATACAGAGAGGGCTGCTGGAGGGGTGTTGGATGGGAGAATAGGCTAGATAGATGGGTGATGAGCATTAAGGAGGGCACTTGTTGGGATGAGCACTGGGTGTTACATGTAGAGATGAATCACTGGACTCTACTCCTGAAACCAATACTACACTGTATGTGAACTAATTTAAATTTAAATAAATAAATTCAAAATTTAAAAGTAGAAAAAAAAGAGATTATCACTGTTTATGTCTGGTGGAGGGACCACGGTAATTTTGATTTTCTGTGTGTGTTTGTGCTTGCATGTATTTTTCAAAATTTTCTGTAATGAGCTGGTGGTAATTTGTAAGTGGAACGATAAAATTCTCACTGGTAAGTACGACTTTTTCATTTTTGAGGAGAAAACTACTGGGAATCTGAGAGTGGAGATTTGGAGCAATTATTGGGATGGGCTCTGTAAAAGCACCCCACCACAGCCCTTCATTAACAGAAGTGATGGGACACAGCTCACAGGGCAGAGTGGCAGGAGCCACAGGCTGACACATGCCAAAGGGGGCCGGGAAGTGGAGTGGGGCTAGGACCCACGATGAGCTGTGTGGCAGAGGAGCCCAGTGCATTGCTCTTTATTGGCACTGTGTCAATAAAAGCAGGGGCATTAGCTGTGTCAACAGAGGGCTTGAGTGGCAGCACCCTAAATCTTAGCAGATAGGTCATGAATTACATACAGACCCACAGACTGGAGCTAGAAGACTCTGTGTAGAGCCTGTGGTCCAGCTCTCACATCTGCAGGAGTCTTCATTGTGATTCACAGTTTGTGCTCCCCTCCAGGGATGGCAGACCTACTTGCCCTGTGACCTCAATGATCTGCTCCTGGATGGAAGGCATGGAGCCCCACGTATCCCTTTCTGCACTGGGTGTTGCTATCTCAGAGCGCAAGGAAGGTGCCTGGAGATATGTGATGGAAATGGATTCTCTTTGAAGGCTATCCTGAGAGGTAGCACCCAAGACAGGTGCCTGTGAGGTTGACCAAGTGTGTTTTGGGTAATAGGGTGAGGAAAGCTCTAGAAGGTGCCACCCAGGGACCTGCCCATTTTACTTCTACCTCCTTTAGCTTCACAGAAAGCAGCCATATGCACCGGGCTCTGTTCTAAGGTTGGGTACAATCAGACCCTGCCTCCTGGCTTTTGTCCTCTTAGCTCCATTCTCTGGCATAAAGCCGTCAGGAACTTCCTGTTACCACTGAGATAAAAGTCCCACAAAACCACTTGTAATTCACTCAGTTTCATCTCCTCCACAGCTTGCTGACTCCTCCTCCATCATCTCCCCTCCATGCAGACCATTAAATTTTGACTTCTTGAACACCTACTCATACCTCCTTCAGGAAGCCTTCCTTTATTTCTTAAGACTTGGTAAGTCTCCTTGCCATGTTACAGCACTTTACAGGTGGCCTGAGCCCCAAGGTTTCGCTCGTAATTTCTCACTTAGTTGTCTCTTTGTCTTAGTTGACTCAGTCCTGGGATGACGGGTCGGTCTTGGCCATTTGGTCTATCTAGTGGTTCATGGCCTTTCTATGAATGATTTCCTTATACGTGAAAGACTGAACTCTATGGCAAAAGATGCAGCCTCTCTTTGCAGAAATATAATAGGGGAGACAGACTTATGGGGGTGCCTTGAAGAGATGTACATTCAAGGGACAGTCATAGGAGGGGAGAGATGAGTGGTTAATGTGGACTGAAAGCGGGCATGTTCTGTTACCGCGGGCCTAGTGTGGGAAGACTGCCGTCAGAACACACGGGGCAGGAGAGAGTTCTGGAATGTATGGCTGCTCTTTCAGACTCAGTGGCAGTTGCAGGGCTCCTACTGTGTGTCCGGCTTTGGGTACTGTGGAGCCTCGGTGAGGCCCCAGCCCTCTGAGCCCCTGTGTCTGTACCCTTGGTGCACCGGGAATATTTCACGGCTTCCTGCCAGTCAGGCGTGAGGATGCGGGCTGCACTTGCTGGGGAGGGAGGGGCGGGCTGGCCTTGCCCACCGGCAGCACCATATGCCCACGCCTTCGCCTATTCCTGTCATGTCCCTGGGCTGCCCAGCTGTCACCATCATAATTACCGCAGCCACGGCCGAGGGAAGTGTGTGGTTACGGGGACCCTCCGGTCTCCTTAGAACTTTACTACTGTTGTTATAGCTTATCAGGACATGGCCTGCCTTCTGTTGGTCTCTTGAAAACGGCTGTAATTCCCATCCATCATGGGGGCAAGCCAGCTGCTGCAGGGGCGGCTGTCAGGGAGAGGGCTTCGCACACTCCCTGATGTGCTGGCCCTGACCTTGGGGAGGTGTCAGCTCCAAGCCAAGTGCCTTTCTTGGGATGGCATGTAGGCCATCTCTTTTCTCTCTTAACCCCGGGGTGGCTCCTTTGTGCTTTGTGCTGTGGCCCTACCTACTGGTCTGTTGCCTTGTGTCTGCCCTGGACCATGAACTTCCCCAGTGATGGGGCCACAGGCAATCTTCTGCTTTGAAAGCCTTTGTCTTAGGTTTTAAAATGTCATTTCCCACATTATAAAAGGAATATACGATTATAGTTACAAGATAAACAGGTAACATATATTGGCTATTTACCATGTTCCAGACATTATAATCTTACAAGGATCTTCCAACTTATTACTCAGAACAACACCATGATAGGCACATGACTCCCATCATTTAGGTAAGGAACCCTGTCCAGACAGTTATGTAACTTGTCCAGTGTCACAGAGCTAACAAGGTGGGCTTCTGGGAGACTCCAGAAGTCTCCTTTCAGGGTCCACACATAGGCCTCGTTTTAGGAAATTTGGAAAACAAAAAAGTAGAAAAAAGTCACCAATAATTTCACTTTCCAAACATAACTCATTATGATCTTGATATATTTCCTTTCTTGATTTTTCTATTCATTGTTTTTTCCATAATTGTGATTATATTGTGTAATCAATTTTGTCTTATTTTAAAATTAATGTTTACATAAACATTTTCTCATGATTCTATAATGCCCATTTTGTGGGTTTACTGTCTTTTACTAGTCCCTGTTTGTTGCTTATTGGCTTGCCTCCAACTTTCCTATGTAACTAACAGTGATATTGTGAGGGTGTGTCTGTGTTACTTACTATATACTTAGCTTCTTGTTAAGATTTGTATATTCAGTATCTAACTTATTCTTGAGGTAACCCCATGAGGTAAGGAAATATTAACTCTTCGATGAGAGAGAGTTACAGATCGAGAAACTAAGGTTTAGACAGTTAAATAAATCACCAATGTTACATAACTGACAAGGGCCAACACCAGAATGGAAGCTGATGTCAGTCTGACAAAGGCCATATTTTTGGCCATTAGTCTATACTTTGATCATAATGCTTTTTACATATTATGTTTTTAGTTGAAAAAAAAAGTTTGGATATACTACCATGAGTGGAGTTATTGAGTCAAAGGGGGGTCACCATTTTTAAAACAAGTTAGGAATGTGCGTTCTGTTCCTATTGTTATCTTTCTCTTGCTGTCATTGTGTGTAATCATTGAGCCTACTGAGCCCCAGTTCTTAATGGCTTGTGACAACTCAAGTTTACTTCTTGCTCATGTTCCATGTCCATCCTGTGCTGGCTGGGCTCTGCTCCAGGTGTCCTCACTCTGGGATGACTGATTGAAGAATCACCATCTGGAATGCTGCTTGGTCACTGTTGCAGATGGAAGAGAGCTCTGGGCATCTCCCACCAGCAGGGAAGTGATCTGGCCCTGAAGTGACAAATATCTCTTCTGCTTATAACTCATTGGCCAAAGGTAGTCATGTGGCCCACCCACATGGAATCAGGGAGCGCAGTCCTTCCTGTGTCCTCAGGGGAGAGAGGGCTGGAAATGGCTGCTGAAGGCCCTATGACTAACACAGTCATAAAAGTTGCTCATTTGATAGTTGAAAATAGTCACACATTGTTGCTTTATTTGACATTTGTTTTCTTGGTAAGTGTTAGTATTTCTTCATATTTTCTTGGCCAGTTGGACCTTCTCTCTTATAACTTGTTTGTCCTGTTCTTAGCCCATTTATCTGCGCTATCTTAATGCTTTTCACAAATGGTTTCCTGATGTGTTGATGTCCCTAAATGGGTCTTTGATGAGTGAAAACACATGGTGTCTCAAAAGCCAATTTTCCGTAGATATTTTTAAACCTATATATGTAAATTACCCTATTAATTTCCTTCTGTTTTCTTAAAGAGGTGGCCCAGAATTTATGTTGATTTCAGGTTAAGCATTAATGTAAGTTCAGCTTTTTAGTTACTCCATGAAAACTGAGGGAGTTTCCAGAGTTTCAATAGGTTTTAGCAACTGGGTCTTCTTGGGCTCCTTCCTCTCTCTGGACCCACACGACTCACTGGACACCTGGCCCTGAGTGTCCATTCTATGGCCATGTTGGTCACTGCATCCACCTTCTCCTCCCCAGGTGACGGGGGACACCTGGATGATTGAAATAGCTCTCTCACTGGTGCCTTAGATGAAGGAGAGCCCCTTCTAATTATATCATCTCTCCCCTCAAAACTCTTCACAGTGGCTTCCTTTGTCCAGTGGGACCCATTTACCATGGTTGTGCACAACAGATTTTTAGATGGGGCACAAAGGAACAGTTTGTATAGACATAAGTAAATTTTCATGTGTATTGGAAAGGTAATTATATAGCATAGTAAATTTGTGCACTGACAGGTATTATTGCTTATGATGAGTCTGTGAGTAAAAGTGAGTAAAGGGTAAACATTTAAAGGAAACTAATAAGTTGGTAATATAATAGGGATCACATGGATTTGGCAAAGATACTGGGATAGTGTATTAGTGACAAAAGTTTGGGAAAAATTGTCCCACAGTCTAGCGTCCAAACATTACAGTTTCCATGAACCATCTCCAATCTAGCTATCTGGCCCCATGTCCTCCCCCCACCCCATTTCCTATTCCTGGAATTTACAAAGACTGGTCTTCCCTCAAGGCTCCTCAGCTATAAAAACTTCCTCTTTGTTCTTAGCAAAGATAGAGTTCTTCTGTGCCTTTTTTGAGGTGTCCTGGCTCACTTTTTACTTATATTGTCCGTAATTGGAATAATTGTTCAATGTCTTACTTTCCCTTCTAGGTATTTATTTGGAAACACAGTCTGGGCTTTCTTTCAGTGGCCAAGTTTAGCCTATGAAAGGTCCTTTACTATTTAGAAAGTTCATTTCTGCTTATGATCTAATGACTCCTCCCAACAGCTCCATTTTACAGATGAATTAGCCAAGGGTCAGACATAGTCAAATGCCATTCAGTTAGTCATTGTGGGGATTAAAACTCAGGAATAGGCCCTAATACCATGATTTTCCTACTCAATCACGTGACATTCCTGCTTCCCTGCAATGCATGGTGCCTCCATATAGTAGGTGCTCAATGAAGGTGTTCGGAGTAAAGGAACCATGAACACATTCTTATTTCCATGACTCTTGTTCACATGACACATGGCAACACTCCCACAGACTGATTTTTGAGGGCTGGGAATTTTTGGGTTTCCTAAAGGCTGAGAATCCATGCATGTTCTGATCTCCTCACCAGGGAATTTTGTATTACTACTGAGCAGTGATGTTCTTTCCTCTTCCCCAAGTACTTATTGGCGAGTGGAGACAAAGGCATTTCTCTCAAAGTAAGTATGGTTTGACTGGAGATTCAGGAGGGAGCAGAATAATGCTTTAGAGTCAATATTCTTAACTATGGCTTGACAACCCTTGAGTGGATTCAGCTATGTCGCTGGAGATACCCGGGAGCAACTTTATACTTATGTGGAAGACAGAACTTATATACTTATAAAAAGTATGTAAGTACTTATATACTTATATACTTATAAAAAGACAGAATGTTGACCGATATTTTTCTATATAAATATCATTACCACTGACACCTGCCAAATCAACAGAGGCATGTCAAATACTTAGAATTAATGAATTAGGGCACCCTCTTTTTGGGCAACAATGATGTATCAGAGAAAGCAGGGAGTGTAGGTGATGTGGATTCTACTCTGGGCTTTGCCACTCACTTCTGTGAGCTCTTGTGTAAGTAATGCAGCTGTGATGTGCTTGGCCTGATACAGGGAGGAAAGGGCCTAAATACCCCAGAACCTAGGCAGAAGGTACCCACAGTGATTGGAGGAGCATGACAAGACTTGGATTCTGAGGGGTGTTGAGGGGGCCAGGTTGGTGGGTTTGATAAGGGAGAGTTTTTTAAATGTTGAAATACTCTCCTAAGGATGCCAAATGCCTCACCTTGACAAAGGCCCCAGGAGATGGAATAACTGAGGTTGATATGCCAAAGTTTTCATGAAAAGTGTTGATAGAGATTATTAAAGAATTCATAGATATAGGTATGCTGAGTATGTGAACCGTGAAGGACTGATAAGACCTCCAGGGGATTATTTTCTTATTTATTATTTCCATGGGAACACCCAAGGTGCACGCAGTTTTCCCAGGCCTTCAGGAAGGTGCTGGTGGGGAGGGGATCACCATTGCCAAGGAGTTCAGTGGTGACATGTCTGTGTTGGCCAGCATTGACTTTAGGAGAGGCATTGTAGAACAAGGCTCATAGATAGTAATGGGGATGATAGGATCCCGTAAAACAATAGAGATCAGATGGCCATGCTTAACTACCAGAAGCCAGGTAGATGTAACTATCTTTTTTTAATATTATATATTAAATATATATTTATAAATTATATATATATATATATATATATATATATATATATATATATATAGAGAGAGAGAGAGAGAGAGAGAGAGGCAGAGAGTGAGGGAGACACAGAATCTGAAGCAGGCTCCAGGCTCTGGGCTGTCAGCACAGAGCATTACATGGGGTTTTAACTCACAGATCGTGAGATCATGACCTGAGCTGAATTTGGACCAACTGAACCACCCAGGCGCCCCATAGATATAGTTATCTTAATGAGTAGCCACAATGGTGTGGGGCAGGCAAATTTGGCTTGAGATATGGGGATGGTTAACAGAACAGAGCTGTTCCTAGGAGCAGCCAAGCATGGGTACCACTCAATAGCACAGCTCCATTTTTCTTGATTTCAGAAGAAATCAAGAATAATTGATCAAGAGGCTATAGGAAATTACCCCACATAAAATGACACAATACCATGCAGTTTTTGGACTACTTTACTGAGCTACTTTTTGGACTGACTAAAGCTCATATACTCAGGAGGAAGTACCCTGTAGCACTAAGACAATGTGCCTGGTTTTGAGTCCCGAGTCCTTCTCCAAAGAGAACTTCAGCCTTATACTTGGGTAACTACATCCTGGGAAGAGGAGAATAGCCAAAGATTTGGAGACTTGGACACAGGGTCTGAGGTGCCATTGATATTTGGAGGCTTATAATGTCATCATGGCCCTTATATATTGAGTACATGGGACTCATGGCCCCAGTACATGGAACTAGGTAATAAATGGAGTTTTGATCAAAGACCTTCTACCCAGTAGTTATTTGCTTGATTTCTGAATGTATAATCAGAATAGATGTACTTGGTATTTGGTGCAACTCCCATGCTGCACCCTGGGACTGTAGAATAAGAACTTCCATGGTGGGGAAAACCAAGGGAAGACTCTGAAATGACCCTCACCCTAGCCAAGGTAGTAAAAAATAGTATTATTCCAGGATGAGAGAGATGGTGCAAATTAGTTCCACTCTTAAAGATCTAAAGGGTATGTGTCATATCGTCATCTGATTCACTAGTATAACCCCTGTTAAACACAGATGGATCCTAAAAAATGACAATGACTATCACACACTCAACCATGTAGTGACCCTGATCACAGCTGTCATGCCAGATGCAATATCTTTGTTAGAACAGATTAACATGGCCTGAAGTTCATGATATGAGCATTGATTTGGCAAATGTGTTCTATTCCATCCCTATCAGAAATGATCAGAAAGTTTTATTCACATGGAGCAGACAACAGTATACATTTATAGTTTTTCCCCAGGGCTGTGTTAACTATCTCACCCTCTGTCATAATATGGTCCAAATTAATATGCCCCATGTGGACATCTAGCAAAATATCACATTGATTCACTATATTGAGAACAAGCTAATTGGACAAATTAACAAAATGTATCTAGCATGTTGGAAGCCTTGGTAAGACATATGTGTTCCAGAGGTTGGGATGTAAGCCCTACAAAGATTTGGGAGGCTGGCACATCAGTAAAAATTTGAGAGATTCAGTGGTCATGGGAATGTCTATCCAAACAACATTCCATTCAAACTATAGAAGTTGTATCCTGCATCTTTCACTATGAAAAAGGAAGTACAATATCTTGTAGGCTTTTTGGGTTCTATAGGCAGCAAAATCTGTATCTAGGAGTACTGCTCTGACTCATATACCAGGTGACATAAGGGGCTGTCATATTTGAACGGATCCTAGAATAAGAAAGGTCCTGGCTATAGTGCAAGCAGCCCTGATATTTGGGCTGTAAAACCCAGTGAACCCAATGGTATTAGAGATATATCCCAGTGCTTGGATAGCATGATATGTGGAATTTATGGCAAATTCCAGTGAGAGAATCAGAGTGTCCACTTGACCCTAGGGTTCTGGGTCAAGGCCATGTCATTTGCCAGGGAGAATATACCCATTTGAAGAACAACTCCTAATTGTGTTACAGGCCTGGGTAGAGATGAAGCACCTGACCAATGGGGCATAAGATGACCATGTGGCCAGAGCTGCCTGCTGTGAACTCATCTGTCAGACTCACCAACTCATAAGGCTAGTCACACTCATAAAAAAACATCATCAGATGGAAGTGGCACGTCTGGAGTCAAGTCTGCAAAGGACTTAGAGGGCATGAGTCATTTGCATGAGCAGGTAGTCCAGGCCTACATATCATTCTCCACTGTATGATGTCGTACCAATATTTCTCCCTCACACTGCTCCTCTGTTTGTATAGGGGATCCCTTTTGTCCAACTAATTGAGGCTAAAAACCCCTGAGATTAGTTCATGGAAAGGTTCGTTCTGCATGAGGGTGCAATAGATGGTAATCACACTATAGTCCCTCTCGGGAATGGCCCTGAAAGATGGTGATGAGGGAACATTTAAAAGGAAGAGTTTCAGGCAATGTTGGCCTTCCCTTGTATGTGGACATGTTGACCAAATTTGGAATATATATAGATGGTCTCATGGGCTGAATGGTGAATGGTTTGGCTGGATGGTCAAGGCCTAGAAGTGGCAAGAGTGGATGATTGGGAATGGGGTAGAGTCATAGATGGTCATATTAGAGTAGGCATAAAGGATAAAGATCTTGGGATTGTATGCTAATGCCAAAGGGAAATCTTTCATCATAATAGAGGTGCTTAGTGATCATGTAGACAAACACTCAATCAGCTGGTATTAGCCACCTCTATCTTCAACCACCCCAAGACTGGCATGATAGAACATGAGCAAAGTAGCCATGAGGGCAGGGATGGCGGTCTTGCATAGACCAAACAGCATGGGCTCCCACTTACCAAGGCGGTTGTAGCTACTGCTACCATTGAAGGTCCAACATGCCAACAACAGGGATGAATGCTGTGTCCCTGATATGGCACCAGTCCTCAAGAACATCACCTGGGTACTTGTTGGCAAGTTGATTATGTGGGGGCCCTTCCCCTCTAAAAGGATGAGTAGGCTCATATTCCAAGTATGGGTTCATCCTTATTGTTAACAGAGCCTCAGCCCCAGCCACTGAGGGCTTATAGAGTGCTCAATTTACTGGAATAGGATCCCATATAATATCACATTGGGCTAGGAGACCCACTCTAGAGCAAAGGAAGTATGGGACTGGGCCCATGCTTGTGGGATCCACTGGTCATGTTGGATACTATACCATCCAGAAGGTGCTAGCCTAATAGTGTTGAAATGGCTTCTAAAAGGCACACAGTTAAATCACCAGCATAGAGGTGATAATTCATGACCCATCATCCACCATCCTCTAGGATCCAAAATATATTTTAATTTAAAGATGTTTCTTTGATGCTTTGTCCCTATACATGATTATATATATCCCCTAGATAAAAAGAATCCATGGGCCCAGGAACCATGGGGTAGAAGCAGAAGTGTCCTGCTTGCCATCAGTCCCATTAACCCACTTGGGGAGCATGGGCTTCCTGTCCCCACATCTCTGGGTTCTTCAGGTTTAGCGGTGCCAAAGAAGGAAGACTTCTGCAGAGAGACAGAGCAAGAATAAGCCATAAGTGCTGCCCAAACACTTTGGGTTCCCTGTGCCAAAGGGTCAGTAGGCAGAGAGGAGTCACTGTGCCAGGGATGGGTGGGTTGTGTTGGCTACTGGGATGTGTTCCCCACATTCCCCTTCAATGGAAAATGGCTTGCCTCTCCTCCTGGGGGTGCCTCTGTCACTCCCTTCAGGGATTGCCTCAGCTGCAGACCGGTGGCTTAACCAAGGTATCACTTCGAGGGTGGCCTGCATCCAGTGACCAGGGCTTGATTGATTCAGAGCTAGAAAGACCTGACCAACTTGGGACACCTCTGAAGGGCCATTCTAGCTGCGGAGCTCTTTAAGGAGGCATCCATTGCCATTGCTGGCCTGCACTACTCATCTGCTTCTCCCGATGGCCTGTCCTGTTCTGATCTCCCCCCTGCCCCAGGTGCTCATTCCCAGGTACCACCCCCAATACACCTCATGCTCACTAAAGTTCATTGTGGTTTCCCTGTTTTCCCAGGGGCCCCACCTGCAGCGAATGCTGATTCAGAAAACCTGGCTTATTTTGTTTAGACCTCTGCAGGTGACCATAATATCTAGGCAGGCTTGGGAACAATCAGTGCAGACTCCTCCCTGTCTCCTACCCAGATTCATTAGCAAGCACCTTCCTGACCTTTCCATGTGGCATATGCTGTGAGGGTAACTCTGAGAAGGGCCTGGCCCTCTAGGTGCTTCCAGGCATAAACCATAGAAGAGATGAGCAGAAACCTGGGTGGTGGATCCTCAGGGGCATGTGAGGGATGAAGGTGTTGGGGGCAGTTAGAGGAGGGACATACTGAGCACTGGGCATGGGGAGCCAGGCGGGCAGCTCTAACTCCATCTAGAAAGGGCTGGCAGCTCATCTTGTCCTCCTGACATCCCTAACCATAAAAAAATAACTTCTTTCTAGAAGCTGGCAGGAGTGCAGCCACACTCTGGGTTTGTCTTTACATAGGAATCCCAGTCTTGGGTACACATGATAGGCATGTCTGTCTGTTCCCTCAGCCCTTTCTTTTATGCCACAACCCGGTCCCTTGCTTTCTTCTGTCTGTCTCCTTCTTAGCCCCATGGAGAGAAGGTCTTTGGGGATAACATCACATTGAGATTCCTCAATGACAGAAGATGAACATGGACCAGAGGAAAACCTTGATATCCTGAGAAGGTTCCATCCCGAGGACCCAGGGCTGAGAAAGATGAGCAGCCCAGACTACAGCATTGCCTTGTGGGATACACTGATGCCATGCAGAGATGCAGTAGCATGACCCGACGAGGGTTGGATGATCTGAGCCCCTCAGGAGGAGGGGCAGGAAAGAGAAGAGAGTCAAGGAAAGGGGACTTTGAAGGGGATGTGAAGGCAGTGTTGGCAGTGATTGGAAGCTGACCACATGGAAAACCATACCTGGTAGTCTAGACCTGCTCTTCTGGCCCAAGGCAGATAAAGTCGGGTCCTTAGTGGGATGGGCAGAGGCTGGGAGTGTTTCTAGTTGTTGCTGGCGGTCACCCACACTGCCACACCCACATTTTTGTTCCCAGCACCTTATAAGGTGTAGATTTTTGAAGCAGACCAGCCGGGCTGTGCCAGGACTATATTTATGCATGTCTAGAAGGTTCTGAGTTTGGATAATTGATTACACTTTGCAAAGCAACACCAAGGCTTTGGCCTGTGAGAAATTCATGCAAGACTGTCCACCCAACTCCACTTGGCATTCACCCACCTCGGGAAAATCTGCTCTTTTAATTAGCGGTGTGTGTGAATATATCTGGTGTGTAGATGCAGTTAATAACAGAGCTGGTTCAGACTACTGGGCGAGACTTCTCTAAAGGGCTTAAAATATGGAACGTTGCCGCTAAAGACCTTCCCAGATCTTGGCCGCGTGAGCACGGAGATTGGGTTGTGCTCACAATGTGTGGCGATGCATAAATATTAGCCTTAAATAACTGTGAATACCTTGTTTCCTAAAAAGATTAGTGGCTCTTCCCTGTGTGATAAATTGTGTGAGTTACAGTGCAGACCTGTCTTCCCACTGTATTATCCCAGAGCCCTTTAAATAACCAAGTCCGAATTATGCTCAGCGGGCTATGGGGAATGCTCGGGCAAGCTTTAGGCAGAAAAGTGTAATTTGGGTTCATTCTTCTTCTGTTTCTACCTCTTTCTCTCACACTTTTATTTCATCCTCAGCTTCATCTTTTTCTGTGGTTGATTCCTTCTCTCTTTCTTACTACCCTTCTCCCTCACTCTGAATCTCTGGCGTTTCTGTCCTTGTTTCCATGGAATGGTAATAAGAGCTAACTTTCCTGGGTGTGCCGGACATGCTAAAGTTTGTGAAGTTTGAAGCCCTTTATGTCTACTACCTCATCTACTTGTAAACAACCTTGAGAGGCAGGTGCATTGAGAGGTTAAGGAACTTGCTCAAGGTCACAGAGCTAATTGGGGTGTGGAGTTAAGACTGGTACCCAGGTCTGTCTGTCATCTGAGTCAGTGCTCTTAGCCTCTGTGGGTGCTACTGCTATGGTGCAGGAAGCTGTCAAGGCCCCCGGACAGTGAGAGATACAATGCTTCTTGGTCTCTGTGGCTCTTCTAAGGCACCCACTGTGGTAGGGACCAGAATGGTTGCTTTATTCTGAAGGCACATTTTAGTGATGCACTGAGATATACAGCCCCCCAACCCCGGGAAGTGACAGGGTCACAGGTGCCAAGTTCTGCCCTTCCCACAGAGCAGAAGAAGTGGAGGAATCCGTATTGAGGGAGAGGGTGTACCTTCCAGTCAGCCCAGGTTGCTCCCTTGGGGACCCATTTGCAGGATCCTCCTTGCTCTGCTTTCTTTTTGCATGAACTAACTTTCTTGGGGCTTGAGTAACAAGATTGAAGTACACCTGACTACTTGGGGACCTGGGTGTACTCAGGAGACAAGAAGGCCACATACTCGATCTGAAAGAGATCCTTCTCTAGCTCTCAATAGTTTGGTTCCCAGCATGTCATGGGATACCCCTTCCCAAACTGCACGTGATCCAAGGTGTGGAGGGGCATTTCGTTATCTTTCTTTTCACTTACAATCAACTTTGTTAAAATAAATTTACATACAATAAAATGCACAGATTTTAAGCATACAATTTGGTGAGTTTTGACCAGTGTACACATTCACACAGCCACCCCTCCCCTTCTAGATTCGGCCCCCTAGAAAGGCCCTTCAAGCCCCTAAGTGAATCTACACCTTCTTCACTGCAGTGCCCACTGGCATGACATCTGTCATGGTGGCTGGCTTTTGCCTGTTCTAGCTCTCCATGTAAAAGGAAAAGTATGCATCCTTTTAAGGTTGGCCCAACATATTTTTGAGATTCTTATATTGTTGAATATTATCAGTAGTTACATTAAAAAAATGTCTAAATAGTATCTCATTGTATCACTATAAAAGAACACCCGTTTTCATCCCTTAGTTGGTGGGCATGGGGTTGTTTTCAGCTTGGGGTTATAATGGGATTAATGCTGCTATGAATATTTGTGTATATGTCTTTTTATAAAATATTATTTATTTATTTAGACTTTATTTATGTTGAGAGAGATAGAGAAAGAGTGAGTGGGGGAAGGGCAGAAAGAGAGAGAGAGAGAGAGAGAGAGAGAGAGAGAGAATCCCAAGCAGGCTTGGCATTGCCAATGCAAAGCCTGACAGGGGGCTTGAACTGATGAACCGTGAGATCATGGCCTGAGCTGAGATCAAAAGTTGGACACTTAACCAACTGAGCCACCCAGGTGCCGCTGTAAATAATTTTTAAAGAAATAAACAACTAGGAGTGGAATTTTCTGAGTCAAGTTGCATTTGTTTAACTTTATGGCAGTTCTCTAATGTGGTAGTTCCATTTTACCCCCACACAAGGGATGAGACTTCTAATTGTTCCACATCCTAGTTCATATTTGGGGTTGTCAGTCTCTTCAATTATAGCCATTATTCTAGGTATGGATGGTATCTCACTGTGCTTTCATTTTACATTCCCTGGTTAGCCAATGATGAGCATATTTCATGTGTGTATGGTCTATATCTGTATCTCTGTATCTCTTTTGCTCATTTAGTACCTTAAATCGATTTGTCAGAATTCTTTACATACTATGGATTCAAGTGCTTTGTCAGATATATGTACTTTGCTTATTGTCCCCAAGGCTTTGGCTTGCCTTTAATTTTCTTTTTTTCTTTTTTAAAGGCAATCTTTTTAAAAAAATGTTTATTTATTTATTTTGAGAGAGAGAGAGAGAGAGAGAGGGAATGCATGGGGGAGGGGCAGAGAGAGGGAGAGAGAGAGAATCCCAAGCAGATTCTGCACTGTCAGCACTGAGCCTGATGTGGGGCTGGATCCTGTGAACCCTGAGATCATGACCTGAGCTGAAACCGAGTTGGTCGCTTAGCAGACTGAGCCACCCTGGTGACCCTTGCCTTTTATTTTTTTAATGGTATTTTTAGGCACAGGAAACTTTGATCTCTGTCTGGATCAAAGAGCTGTTCCTACAGCATGAACATTGGTTGAGAACTTCTGTCAGAGGGATGAATGTCTGGGGTGACTTCCACTTATTGGAATTACCTCGAGCCAAGTGGCCTCAAAGTGACCACAGCCAACAGCAGCAGGCTGACGATGCTTCAGAACAAGGCTGTGTGTATTTCTCAGAAATAAGTAAGGGAATAGGAGGCAGATGAATGAGGGAGGCACCGTCTGTGTGAGAGGGTGATTAGGGAAAACTGACATCTGAGCTGTGACCCAAGGCCTGAGAATGATCTAGGTGGGGGCAGAGCATGCCAGGTAGAGGGGCTCCGACAAGGACACAGTCCTTTAGAAATGCTCCCTGGTCATCAAGAGTAGAACTGAAGCTGTAATACGTCTGGAAGGTCTGGGGTGGAGATTTCAGTCCAGGAGTCCCCAGGGCAGGGCTGTTGTGTAGTGTTCTGGGACTGGATGAAATCTGAGGGTGTGAGGGTAGAGAAAGGGAAAGGCCCTGGACAGAGCCTTGAAGAGCATCAGCTTGCGCTCTTTCCCTCTTTTCTTTTCTTTTCTTTTCTTTTCTTTTCTTTTCTCTTCTCTTCTCTTCTCTTCTCTTCTCTTCTCTTCTCTTCTCTCTCTCCTTCTCTTTCTTTCTTTTGAGTTTGGACAGACAAGAAACCTTCCTTCTCTCTCTCTCCCTCTTTCCTTTTTTTCCTTTTGAGGTTGAACAGACAAGAAGCCACAGAAGGCAGAAGAGAAGAGCAGTCAGTGAACCAGGAGGAGGGGCAGGAGCAAGCACTGTCACACCAGCAAGACATACTTCCAGCCCAGAGCTGAGCTCTAGAAAGAGAAAGTCCACCTGGGTCACCTGGGCTCCTGTTCTGAGACCAAGAATGGGGTTTTAGTTCTCACAGCGCCCTCCTTGGGGCAGTCCCATACCTGCATTACCACCACCCAGACCCTCTACATTCGTCTGCGCCATTCTTGGTCAGAGGTTTTCTGAGGGACATGAGATGGGATTCCAGAGAGTTTGTTGTTTTTGACCTCAGAGAAAAGAGGCAACTAGCATCCCATCCCCTCAGTAGTTCTTTCTCTGAGCAGGACACCTGGGGGTGGACAGAAGACCAGGCTGCTCTCTGACCCTCACTCCTGCTTGCTTTGCTGATGCTCCCCCTCCCTTCTCCCTGGCTCTCTCCAAGTGCATCTTGATGAGGAGCTTTCTTGGTAAGAGCCAAGTGTCAGATACCCTTGATCTGAAAACTTCTCCATATTTGCTCTTCAGTTTCTAGGGATCCATTGTACAGCAGTCCCCCCATATCCACATTTTCGCTCTGTGGTGTCAGTTCCCTGTAGTCAACTGTGGTCTGGAAGCAGGTGACCCTCCTTCGGAAGTGTCCTCACAAGGTCGGAGCAACTAACGCTACGTCACAACACCTACGTCACTCACCTCACGTCGTCTCAGCTCATAGGCATCTCATCATGTCACGTCATCACAAGAAGGGTGAGCACAGAACAAAAAGATATTTTGAGAGGGAGAGAGAGCGAGAGAGAGCGAGCGCACATTCATATAACTTTTATTACAGCACATTGTTATACTTGTTCTATTTTATTATTACTGTTGTTAATCTCTTATTGTGCCTAAAGTCTAAATTAAACTTTATCACAGATAGGTAAGGAGAGGAGAAAAACATAATATATGTAGGCTTCAGCACTGTCTGTGGTCGGAGGCATTCCCTGGGGGTCCTGGAACACATCCCCTGTGGATAAGGGGGGACTGCTCTATACAGAATCTGCCCACCATGTTCATTAAAAAGATGTGAGAGGTTTTCACCAGCAGGAGAGAGCCAAGCATGAAGCTTACACATCACTCACATCATTCGCAATGTCATAAAGAAATCACTACAAGAGCCAGAAGCATTAGCCACACATGAAGAGATACACAAAGTAACCGATTGACCACCGCTCAGTTCGTCTGCATCCGACACCTAGTCGGGATCTGGGGAAGTGTTTCTCCAGGTAACGCCCTCTCTACCCACAGATCCTGACTATGTGGACTTGGAAACAAGGGCTTTCATGGTAAAAGATTCAAATATTTTCACGCAATCAGTAAATTCTGTTATTCAACGTTACAGCAGCTAAATTAAATGATACGAATAAGTAGTATTTTGAAATTCTGAACATCTTATAATTAGACCAGCCTCTAAAAAATATTCCAAGTTAAGGCACATTAGAATGTATTCCACAACATGGAGACAGCCTGACAAAGAAACATTATTCTTAGATTTACAATTAATTACCCTTATGTCTATACCTTGCATGCAATTTGCATATCTTAAAAGTGCTGTAAATTTCACAGGACTCCCTGTTATTTAAGATCATACCGCTTAGTAAAAGTTTCTTCAGTGATAACTTTCTCTTGATTATGTAGTTGGGAGGTCAGTAAATCTGGCTCTAGTTTGCTCTCCAGTGTTATAATTTTTCTTTTTTTGTGTGTGTTTTTCATTATTTGGCTCCTTGTTCCTTCTGCCCTCTCATTTATTATTCCCCGAAGAACCACCAGATAGAGAAGCTGGCTGGAAGACGAAGTGAGTGGTCAGAGTCTGAGATGTTATCTCTCCCCCACTACGCATTGGTACTGGGTGTCTGACACGTTCTATACATCTTTCTGGTGCCAACCTCATTAAACAAATACAACTTGATGTATAGCTCTCAAGAAATGAAATTTCATGCAACAGATTTGTTCTTGCCCCGATTGGTATGCTCTGCCCCCTCAACGTGTCCCTCCAGCTCTCCCTCTTCCCTGTCGTTTCCAAGCCCTGCACCCCCAAAGGGAGCTGGTAGGTTGTGATTTCTTGTTGCCTTTTCACATGGTGACCACTAAGTTCCATAACCTTTCATTTGGCTGAATTTTTATGCTCACTGTGGATGCTCTATTTTAAAAAGGCCATATTGGGTTTCCTAAATTATTCATGAGGAGCCATTAGCACTATATAAAATATTATATATTATGCAGAATGTCGCTAAATATGTTTACCTTGAGCTGAGATGCATGTGCCACATGTTTTAATCCACACCCACCCACCGTCACGTTTCGTGCATTCATGTAAAAGTGCTCACGAGGGACTCCATCTGTGAAGGACCGGACTGGCCTCCGAGGATGGGGACACGGAACATTTTTGCAGAATTGTAAATATCAGCTGGAGACTGTTACAAATAATTTAAAGGGTTTTTAAAAAAAAATAAAACGTTTCAACAAAAGGCAACAAGTAATTTGATAAGATGATTTTTTTAAAACCACAAATTAGAATTAGTAGCACCACTACGTGAAATTTTGGGTTGCTTTTGTTTGTTTGTTTTTGGTTCTGTTTTGTTTTCGCAATGTATTTTTTTTTTTTTTTTACAATCTTTGAGCAAACCGAATATTCCACTTCGAAACTGAGATGGACACGTGGTGCCAGGCTGTGTGGATTTTGTCTCAAGATGTTTTGGTTCAGAATACCACAACCTGTTGTGTAAGAGTGTGATCCCTGTGCTTTTGGAAAAATGAAGAGGAAAAAAGTCCCCCTCCCCCTTCAATTTTATTTTAAGCACAGTCAGGTAATTTCCTGTGGCTTCCTCTTCTCACTTAAAAAATTTTTTTTGGTGTTTATTCATTTTTGAGAGACAGAGTGCGAGTGGGGGAGGGTCAGAGAGAGAGAGGGAGACACAGAATCGGCACCAGACTCCAGGCTCTGAGCCGTCAGCACAGAGCCCAATGTGGGGCTTGAACTCATGAACCATGAAATCGTGACCTGAGCTGAAGTCAGTGCTTAACTGAGCCACCTGGGTGACTGCTCTTCTCACTTATTAGGTCGCAGGTTTAAAAAAAAATTTTTTTTAATGTTTATTCATTTTTGAGAGACAGACAGAGATGGAGCATGAGCAAGGGAGGGGGAGAGAGAGGGAGACACAGAATCTGAAGCAGGCTCCAGGCTCTGAGCTGTCAGCACAGAGCCCGACACGGGGCTCGAACTCATGAACCATGAGCTCATGACCTGAGTGGAAGGTGGACACAAGTGCCCCTAATTGGCAGTTTATTAAGGCAGTTTTTAAAAAGTGAATACCATTGCCATTTTTCCATTACAGCTACCAGAGCTCCGAGTGGTAAGGGATGTGAGGGAAGGGAGAGAGTGGCTGGCCAGGAAGAGTGGTAGGGGTCGGGGGGCTGGCCAACATGCAGGTACAATGCAGGTGACAAGGAAACCTACCACAGCCTGGCTCCCCTACCCACCCCACCCCCAGGACAGTGTGACATTAGTGGAGCTTCATCTCCCTCTCAGAAGGTCTTCCTCTTTCTCCCTTTGCCTGCCCTCTCTCCCTTCCCCCACACCCAGGTATCTCCCTACTCCTTCTGGGAAGTGGGTGAATGGAAGACTTTTTACAAATTTATTAATTTCTGACAGTGACATTCCGGATGACAATTCAATATGTAAGTGAGTCCCCATGATTTCTGAAAGCCCATTTATCCTGGCTGTTGATGGGCTGAATGCAAGTGAATTTGCAAGTGGCTCTCTCCTCGTTGATTATAATATAATATTTCTATTAAAATCATTTTTAAAAGCCTCCCGAAAATTTGAATAATACTTTTTCAAAGAACATAAAGCTACACCTCAGATCAGCCGTCCTAGAATACCTTGGCAAAAGTATCGAAGTGGTAAGAGTTTTCCTAGTCTTATGTCCTATATACATCTGTTAAATTACTCTGAGATCTCATTAAATAAAGCTAATGTACTTGTAAAACAGTAGGGAGAGACAGTTTATCATTGTAACTGTTAGAGAGAGCCATTCGGGGAGGGAGGGAGCCAAGAAGACTAGGTATATGCTGGTCAGTGTAGATGTTTCTAAGTCATAAATCTTGGCTCTTTCCCGCCTAGTTATTGTGTATTTCTTTAGGTGAGAGATTGATTGCAGCAGCTAAGGATGAATTTGCCCATAGTCCCTTTCTTCTTCTTCTTCTTCTTTTTTTTTTATACTCCTGATGCTTCGCCAAGGTGATAATGCTTTTTCTCCCCCCTGCAATCATTTGTTTCAGATTAAAAGCATGAAATGGCACAAAGAAACACGGAGGTGGGGGAGGGGCTGGTCTCTGTGGTCGGGCAAACATGAGGGCATGAAGATGTACAATGTCCCACGCGGGAGGAAGCCCTCGCCGGGCCCCTCAGGATTTATAACAGGCTCACCTGAAGGAGAAACAGGGGCACTTACCCCATCAGATACCTGGAAAGGCACTGTCATTTCCTCACCGAGGACTTTTCAAGCAGATGGTAAAAGGGGTTTAATTTGAAAACACTGAAACACTGTGTATGCTCAAAACCATGACAATTGCAGTTTTATTGTCTCCACTCAGGGAAATGCGTGTCTGGATCATCTCGTGGCCCGAATGGGGAGAAAAGGTACTTTTCATGAATATATATAGATGCTGAATTTATAAGGATCAATATAGTCGCCAAATGTTGTACAACATGTCAGGATATCATAAAAAGCAGGCAGTTCTACATAAAATACCAGCTTAATCTTGGAGATTTTAAAGCCTCATTAAAATGTGGATAAAGTCCATATATGGAAAGGCAGCCTTCAAAAGGTTGAAGTTATATATCTGTAGGGCAGGCGTTGTTACCGCCACTTCTGAATGTCAGTGGCCTTGTGGGCTGCAACGGGTAGTGGTCACAGGCTGCGAGTGTCCTAGTCTGGGGGGGGGGGGAGGTGGCACTGTGGGACTGGGGCCGAGTGCCCTCCCCATCCTTCCCTATAGAGCAACAGATTTAGTTAGAGAAGCCACAGTGGCCAGGTCTCTCCATCTTTGGCATGCTGGCACATCTGTGGACTGAACTATTTTTTAAACTGCAGGCCAGCCCCCTCCGCAGCACGATGGAGGGCAAGAGGACTGCTTTGGGTCTGGGTGATGTGATAGGGTGACATGGAGACTCAGGACTCAGGATGATTGGCTGGGGGCTGCGGGGAGAATTACTTACTGAGCGGCTCCCCTTTATGTCCCCAGAAGCCCAGGGGTGAGGTTACTCACCGGGAACTATTCATGCAGAGGAAACAAGACTCCAGCTCCCTAGTGCCCGGCTTCCTATTCTCATCGAATACACAGCTTCTGGTTGAAGCTGCTCATTTTTCTAGCACTGAGAACAAGCCGGCCCTCCTGGAACAAAGCTGGCGTTTGCACCCTCGTTGGATGTCTCGGTGGTTTGGGCTTGTTTGCTTGTTTCTCCGGAGAAACTTTGAAAGTCAAGCAAGTACTTTGATCCTGACCTTTCTGCAACACTGGCCCATATTCACCGCTTGTCAGCAGCACACGTTGGCCAGAAGTCATCCGTCACTGCCAGCTGTCACTCTGTCGCCTTTCCCATCAGCCCCATTACCCTGGATCAGGAGAGAGCGGAGCCTTGCGTCGGAAGGATCATTAAACTTGAGGCTCCCAGGTAGCAAAGGTAGGCCAGGTGGCCTGTTGTTATTTATAATAAAGGAAAGCGCAGCAGAAGTGCCTGACGGTGGCCCAGGAGGCTGGCAGAGGACGCCTGAACGTGTCATCTCTGAAGGACAGTTAAAAGTGGACTCTCCCCCCTCACTGTAAGCAAAGAGGATTTATTGAACATCTGTTCTGTACATGGCTGGGAAGATTGATTAATTTAATTGCTCACACTTTGCTTAAGTAACATTTGAATACTTAATGTCAAGTTTGAAGGATATTCCAACGTTTGCCTGCACACCTTCTCCTTAAGGTTGCAGAGGGAGCTTGGGAAGGGGGTGGGACAGTGTGGCCGTCTGGAGCTCCTTCTAAATCCTTCTTCCGTGAGAGCCTGCAGGAGTTGCCAGTGGGAAAAGCTGCCTCTTTTCATAAAAGCAACTAGTTACTTTTCACATTTTCCCATTGTGATAAATCATTAATGTAATGAGGTTGGATCTTCTTCACTGAGTGGTGGTAATTTTCCCTCTGGTATCAACTGTGGAGACAGTTGAGCATATTATATATTTCTGTACCCTTTAACATAATACCGTAATCGTATGAAAGTACCAGATGAGTTAAAGCTGTAATAATTTATTGCAGGTTACAGTCAGGCAGCGTATTTAGAAGGAACTCCTGAAGGTTCTATGGAAAACCAGGCTTTAAAACGGTTCTCAGCTCATCAACACTTGCCTTTCCCTCACCGGTCGATTTCTCTTCCTCTCAGGTGTCAGTTTGATCCAGTTGAGAGGAAGGGGTGCCATGGAAATGCAAGGTGTTCCTTTAATAAAACTTTATTTGGGGAGTGCTAGGAAAACCTGTGCATTTCACCCACTGAAACAGTCGCATCTAAACCTCAGGTTGAAAATCGGTCTGAACCGCACACACCCAGCCCAGAGCTTGGAAGTTGATGCTGTAAATATATTCCACAAAGATATTCCTTCCTCCCTGAGAAGTCCACACACATCTAAAATGGCGTTCCATTTACATAAAAAAAGAATTATGCCCAAGCTTTCATGAACACATCTGCAGTGAGAATGAAGCTTGCTGGTCTAGAACAATGGGTAGCACCTGAACTTGGCTTGAAGAATGACTAGGAAGAATTTTTATTTATTTATAAAAACAAAATATGCCTCTCTCTGTTTCATTCTGTTTAGGATGACCACTTATTTATCTTTGCATGGATTCATCCATTCATTTCCCCATTCAACAACCATGTCTTGGACTCTCCGATCCTTCGAAAGCAGAGGACCTGGCTTTGCTGGAGACTTCTTTCAGGGTTTTATATTAAGAGCATCTTTTCAATTTAAATGTTTAAGAAGATATATAAATGATTTATTTTTGAGATGAGGGAAGATGAGGTGGGGTAGGTAATGAGAAGGGAGGTGACTATTTAACTCAGCTAGAAAATGCCACCAACATTGCCTTCCCATTGTCAGAGTTGCTTACATCTGGGAAGGCTGGGACCTGGGTGGCTGCACTCCTAATTTACTGCCCAGAACCAGAGAAAGGGAGAAACTCAGAGAACTGGAGGTCTGGGAAGGACTCCATCAACCAACAAAGCTCTGGGCTCCAGGGCAAGTCCTTAATAGGAGCATGGGCATGATTTTAGGGACTCTACAAGCAAAGATAATTCTTAGCAAAGGATGGTCTTCGGTCACGTCTGATTGAAGGCAGGTGTGGTGTGGGCCGATTCTTTGAGAGATGCCCGTCTGTCCCCTGCTCTGACCGAATACAATACATCCCACACCGGGCCTTAGACTGTCAAGGCCAGAGCCAGGTGCCTGGGCTACGCGTATCCTTCTCCATCAGTCATACTGCAGGGAGCAGACAATTAATTCTGGAGCAAAATTGAAAGTCAGAGGCAGAGTCTGAAAGAACAGAATGACAATAATAAAGTGCCCCAGCCTCGCATTAATCTCCCTCACTTCAGGCCTGTCACAGCCGGCCTGGCTGTGACTAATGCCAAGCTTTGCATACAGTGGTCACAGACACGAGCAGCATGCTCCCTTTACAGCGCCCGCGATGCGCTTTGTTGGGTTTTTGACTCCTGTGGAATCATTGAAAAAACATCGCCGCTGGTCATAGGTAAGGGGACAGAGTTTCTCCATCAGGAACCTGGTGATGGATGCTCGGATCTGGGTCCCACTGAGGGAGCAGTGGAAAGCTTCTCTCTCTCCCTCACTGAATAGGTATTTCCCTCTTCTCTTTCTACTTTTCCATCTCATCTCTCATTCTTAATATCCTGGACTCAATTTTCACCATCTTACTCTAGGCTCCCACCTCTTATTATTGGCCCTAGTGGGCTCTCTCTCTGCTTTCCCCAAAGAGTCTCCTTCATCCAGTTCCATGTGAGGAGGAATTAGTTCAAGTGTGGCTGAGCATGAAGGTTGTGGGGGGCGCCATGTTCACAGAGGAGTCTGCAACAGGTACTTGGGCCAGGTTCATTCTTACCAGGGAGCTTTGGAGAAATTCAAATTGGAAATGGTGGTGTGTTGGTCCAAAGGTGCAACGAGTCCCCACATGGGACTAGAGGACCCTAATGACTTTCTGGAGCTCAGTGAGTTTCCCGGCCCCACTGGTATGCTGGGAAAAGACAGCAGGGGGTATTAATCAAGTGCAGGATCAGTGAACACCTAAACAAATCTAACCCACCAGAGGAAAGGAGAAATGATTTCTCTAACGGGGAATCATGCCTCCCTGATTCAACTGAGTTTTTCTGAGTTAAAGAGAAGGGAATCTAGAGAGCAGCCATCATGAGAGATTTCAGCAAGCTGTGTGAAGTCTTCTCTTCAAAAACTGTTAGACTCCCCAGCATTGGGGGACCTTTGTATCCATATACATTTGTTTGAGGGGCAGAAAACAAAAGGTGGGGTCCAACGGTTATTTCTTGGATGTGGAATCTAAGCACTTATGGAAAGGGCTTCGGGAAGACCCCACGGCCAAGGTGAGTGAGCAGAAAAGTGGCAGGTGGACTTCTGGTGGGGGAAAGGTCTGGCGGTGCAGCTAAGGGGAATGTCAGCACATGACCCCGTGAAAAGGCTCTTTCCAAAAGTCACCAGCTTGTTCTCTCCATGCAGCCACAAGAGGCAACAAATCACTGGTGTGGAAGACAAACAGAAAGCACCAGGTCACCTCTGCAAGACCCCAGGTGTGTCCACCTTCCGGAGGGATTGGCCTCCTTGTATGAATTTAGCACCTAGAAAGAGTGCATTTCATTTGCACAGAGCCTGCCACACAATGGCCACCCCACAAAGCCCCAGTGAGCACTATAGTCACACCAGGGGCAGCTGGGTCCCCTGCATTTACAGAGATGCCTCAGAACTGACCCTGAGGGGATGGCTCAGACTGGCTGGAGCACCAGTCCGAGGGTGGGGTTTTTCCTTTCAAATGGTCTTTTGTATTCCCATTCTCTGCCTTCCACTGTCCCTTGATGTCTCGTGAGCCAGCTGTGAGCCTACGCTGGATAGACTGGGGAACTGCTCTGCCATCACCCATGTTGCGTCTCTCTCCACTCTGTGTACCTTCTCCTGGCTTCCATGCAGTCCGTGCTGCCCTACCCACAACTCTGGGCTGCCCTGGGCCCACACGCTGGCCTCCTATGACACAGGGAGGGCTGTTTGTACCACTCTCCTCCTGTTGCCCTCACCGGCTTTGATCCACAGAGCCTCTCCTGCACCAGTTTCCACCATTCCAGGGCCATCACCATCCCAGTAATCCCACTGGTGAATAGTGGATACACAGTGCTTGTTGTAGTGACTTCTCCAACCAATACTCCACCCCCGTCCCCTCTCCAGAATGCCTTGCTCATGCACACTCTAGACATGCTGTTTTTAAGAGGCTTCTTAGAACCTTCAATCTACCAGCACACACTGCACAGAATGGAAATTTTTATAGAGCCTCCCTGAAACTTCTCTGAGCATTGAAGCCTTGCTTGGACCTTATTAACCAAGAGACACAGAAGAGCCTGCCCTCCTGGCCGAAGGGGTCACTTTGCTCTAGACATGTGTATGTTCTAAGAGGGAATGCCACAAGAGGAAAAAAAAAATCATTCCACTCCAAGAGAAGAGTGGTGGATATAATTTCAGACCAGGAACCTGAAGACATGGTTCTGGTTCTGGCTTCACAACTCATCAGCTTTAGGGCCTTGGGTGTCCCACTCCCCCTCTCTGCAACTGCGGCCTTGTCTCTAGATAATGGGGTTGGACTTGTCAGTCCCCGTAAGTGCACACCAGCTCACAGGCTTGTGATATCATGGACTTGTCAATCTGCTCTCACCCTGCTTTCACCCCAGGGTCTGAGCCAGCTTTTTAGAATGAATGAATTTGCAGTCGGGGGTGAGCAGGCCAATAAAAAAAGAAACGTTCCCTTGCTGGAGCCGGGCAACCACTCAGGCCGGCATGAGCTCACACCTCTTAGCCCCACCGATCCATTAACATTGCAGAAGACTTTGATGGACTTTGGGGAATTGTGCAACATTGATTTTATTGTCATCTTTTTGCACAAGCAGTAAATAGGCCAACATTTTAGGTGCAGAGTAATTATTCCCGAAAAGCAAGACATCAAAATAAAGTTTAAGAGTAAGCAGCCTGACATTTTGACAGGAGCTGTGTAGAAGTTCCAGAGATGTCTCTGAGCCACCAAAAAGGTTAAAGACCAGCGTGCTGCACAGGCAGGAGGGAGATAAGAGTGGCCCACCGCGGGTGCATAGATCCTGGGCTGGTTCCAACAGACTTATGTTCAGGAGGTTCTGTGGGGATCAGTGCATGTCCGTGGTTGAGCTTGCCCCTCCCATTAATGGCACAATGTCTTCTAAGGACAATAGGGGCAGGAAAACACCTATTGTTGCTCCATCCTTGAGGTTCTGCTCACCTGGAAGCAGAATGCACAGGTAAAGGAAGTGTATCCACTCCACCCCGGAAGTGGGGTAGGTGGGGGCTGGGGGCTCCATGGCAGATTCTACAGACAGTTGGGGAATCAGAAGATGTGCACCCCTGGCCTCTAAGGGGCTCTTTTTGTTTGTGTATTTGACTTCAGCCGAATTATTTAGAGATTATTTAGGCTTTCATTAAAAGACACAATGGCTTTGCCTTCCCTGGTTCCAGCTTTGCCAGTGGGGCCACATCTTGGGCTTGGTGGATGGCTGGTTGCCACTCTTCTGCTGTGTCAACGAGGAAGGGCTTTATGTGGCAGGCTGAGTGGGGGTGGCTCCTGCATTCTGGGGAGACTGCTGTCTCTGGCCTCTGGACAGACTTTTCCTCCTGGTCTGACTGCCCTCCCTGGCTCCTCAGTGACCCTAAGTTCCCTGCTTTCTTTTCTAGATCCCGAGTGTTTATGTTTGTACATAGTGGTGGATGCTTGGAGGCTTCTCTGAGTAGACTTGAACACAGTCCCTGAGCACAGTTCTCTAGCATGCATGTCCTTCTCCTTCCCAGAGGCAATTGTTTAGGGACTGTTTGTTTTTCCTGGGAACCTTTTGGTTTATTCCCCAGTGTACTTCTGTGTCTGTTGCAGATCTCTGCAGTGTCTGGCCTCCTTCCAGTCCCAATATAGAAAAATGTGCATCTATACAGTAGCTGGTAGCATTATTTCTATTTGAATCCTGGCATGGGGCAGTCATTTAATGTCCTATTAGGTGAAAGAGTCATTCCAAGAGCACATGCAAAGAAAGAAAGCTTCTTAACTTGCTTCTGTGTCTGAATGAATCAGCTCAGAATTTTCCTTCCCTTTGCCAGCTCCTTAATGAGCCCAGTGGAGAAATGGTGGCAAATTGATTCTCAAGGAAGAATGGAAAGAGACTTCCTCTGTAGGCATCCTAGGACTCTGCTTTTTGGAAGAGGCTCTCAAATGGCAGTAGGGAGCCTGGGAACTCTGGGGGTAGCTCTTGATGTTGCCAAGGTCCAAGGGCTGACCTTTGTCACTTGCAGTGGTCCAGTTCCTCAGAAGAGTCCAAGTCCACGCTCATCTCTGGGTCTTTGCACCTACTCCTCCCTCTGACTGAAAGGGTCCTCTCGTCCTGGCCCCTGCTCTTCCTGTTCCACTCAGACATCATTTTTGTACAGGAAACCTCTGCTTGTCTGATGCAGACTGATGTATGTTCTCCAGTTTGTTTTGTCAAGAACTTCTCTCATTGCTGTGGGTAGCCACTTTCTTTTGCCTCTGCATCTCTTGCTCTGCCATGGCTGGGGTCACCTTGCTCTACTCTTATCACAGCACTTTTGATAGGTCATGGCATCTGGAAGGGGCTTTAAGAGCATTTGTTGAAGGAACGTCAGTCCTGTATATCAAATGAATTACTCTTGACTGTATTCATGGGTGTAAGGAGAGAACTATTTTGTCAGTTTACAGAGATCTTGTTATTTCTCTAGCTCCTTCTCTGAAGGTCAGATTAAATCATCTTTTATTTCCATCCCAAGCAATTCTAAGGAGAAGTCACAAAAGTAGAGGTATGACTAAGATAATAGCAACAATAATAACTATTATTATTATTTACAATATCAGCAAAGAGGCTGGGTTGAAATGTAAATGACATATAGCATTGTGTAAGTTTAAGGTGTACAGCGTGTTGATTTCATACACTTACATATTGCAAAATGGTGACCACCATAGCATCAACTGACACCTCCAGCACATCGCATAACTGATTCTTTTTCCATGGTGAGAACATTTAAGAGCTACTCTCTTAGCAACTATCAGCATTGTTAGCTATGCTAACATTGCTATAATCAGCGTGCTATACATTAGCTCCCCAAGGTTGTTAACCTTATATCTGGAAGTTTGGACCCTTTGACCAATATCTCCCCCTTTCCCACAACCTCCCCCCCCAGTCCCTAGCAACCAACACTCTGCTCTCTATTTCTCTGTGTTCTGTTTTGTTAGATTCTACATGTGAATGAGATTGTATAGTATTTGTCTTTCTCTATATGACTTATCTCGCTGAACAATATGGTCTCAATGTCCATCCACGTTGTTATTTTTTTATGGTGGAATAATATTCCATGGTATATATATGCATATGCCATATCTTCTTTATCCATCCATCAGTTGCCAGACCCTTAAGCTGTCTCTGCACCTTGGCTATTGTGAACGAGCCTGTATTGAATGTGGGGGTACTCATACCTCTTTGAGATCCTGTTTTCAGGATCCTTTGGCTATAGACGAGAGTGAAATTTCTAGATTGTACGGTGGTTCTATTTTTAATTTTTTGAGGAATGCCCATGCTGTTTAGCATGGTGTTCCCCACCCCCAAACAAGGGTTGTTCAGGGATGCTAAGGAGAACTGGAGGGACACATTAGGAGAGCCTCTTGCCCCTGAGTCACTTATGAGGTTAAGGAATTTTAACCAAGGGAGCGTTATGAGGTTAAGGAATTTTAACCAAGGGAGCGTTTTTAGCGAATTGCCTCCTGGGCTGAGGAGGTCCCAACTACCTCACTTGTGCCCCGTGGTGGAAAGACTGCTTCCCTATGCTGGGAGTTTCTACCTCCCTGCATCTGGCAACTAGGGAAAAAGGATATCCCACCCCAGTGTCTCTTTTGACTCTACTTGGACTCCACAGTAATCCTCCCTCCTGCCAGTAGGGAGATTGATGTTCCTCATTCCAAATGGCCCAGCAGAGGTGGCTTTTAAGACTATGAGGAGAGTGTGAAGGCCTGACTCCTCAGTCTGTCACCAGGCATGTTTCCCAACCAAAATGTCCATTACCCAAGTAGATGTTTTGCCTCTACAAGGCTAACCTACTGAGTGAGATAGAGTTCTTAGATATAATTTCCTTTTATGTCATTATTTGTTCATTCATATTTCATTTCATAACTTTTATTATCATCCTCGTTACTCCCACTACCTATTTTTGGTATTGAGGGGGTCAGTAGACCGTGAAATGTCACTGACTGGCGCTTAGGTCCCGCTCTGCCACCTGCTCCACATGTAACGTTTATCTTCTCAGCCTCTGGTTCCCTGTTTGTAAATAAAGAAACTATTAACCCATACTTCCTTAGGTGGCTGCTAGCATTGGATGGGCCAGTGCATGTGAAATGTGGCTGGGGCAAGCTGCATCCCTCAGCAGGACTGATTGGGGACACGGGTTTGAGAGAACTCAGAACTTTCTTTGCACAACTTGACCAGGGGGTCATATTTCTGAGATTGAGGACTGGGCTTTTGGTCTTTTTATGTGTCTTGATTTTCCTGAAAAGTCTCAAAGAGTGGCCTGGATCAGCACTCTCTCTGTGTGTGAGCACCATCCAGCCATCTTCCCAGGCCATGGAAAATCAAAGCCAGGACATTCAAATGGAAACACCCCATGGTTATACTTCTTCCTTTGAAAAAAAAAAAAAAGGAAAAGAAAAAACCCCACATCGCTCTCCTTTTGTGCCACTACAAACATTGCGACGTTTTTGGCGGGAAGGGGAAGTTATTTTGTGTATGTGTGAACTAGAATTTTGATAGACAGGGTAAGTTGCAATCCAATTCTAAACTATAGATTTTCAAGCAGATTGATGCAACAAATTGTTAGCAAATAGCAGTTTGCAATTTGATGCTAATTAGACATAAGGCAAATATGTGCCATGACAAATTAGCAGCGAACCATACTGCAGAGGATTAGCGAGAGCTGGCACAGCCTGAGCCCGGCTCCGCACACCTCCCTGTCGCCGTCATAGGCGTCACCGTCGGGGCCCGAGCCAGCCTCGCCTCTCTGTGAGCAGAAGCTGGAGAGGAGACCAGGAGCATCCTAGGCCAAGCTCAGAGGGATGCCGTGCGTTTTTGTCTCCCACTCGTGCCTGCCTGCTGGTCAGCATGGTCTTTCCCGAGAGCTGCAGAAGGTTCTGGGAAGCTCATGTGATACATATATATTTATGGTATAGATTGAAAAATAATCCTGGAAACATTAAAGAATACAGAGAGCCAAAAAAAAAAAAAAAAAAAGCAAAGCAAAGCAATGCAGAAGGAAAGAAAGAAGAAAAGAAAGAAAAAAAACAAGGCAAAGCAAAGCAAAAAGACCCAAAGACAATCATGATTACTGCTATTAGTAGTGTGGTATTCATCCAGTGAAATCTTTGCTTCCATGAATTATGTGTATATAGGTATATATACACATAATATATATATATATAAATATATATATAATTATATGAGTATGTAGGTATATATACATATAAATAAATAAATATATTATTTAAAACAATAAAGGGCCCAGGCAAATGTTGTTTGCATGGTATATATATAGGTATATATACACATAATATATATAAATATATATTTAAATAAATATATATAATTATATGTGTATGTATAAATATATATAATGTATATATATATATTATATATATAATATGTGTAATTATTATTTAAAACAAAAAAGGGCCCATGCAAATGTTGTTTGCAGCCTTTTTTCATTTCATTTTACGATGTGTATATTTTGTCTAGTTCTGTCATGGACACAGACCCACATCATCTTAAATAGTTACAGAGTGTGTTCTTCTACAAACTCACTTAGTGGTTTGGTCACCCCATGCTTTGCTTGTGGATGGCTGGATTGCTTGTAGCTTTCTGCCGATGCCAACCCTGCAGCACTAGACGGGCTTGGAAATTCGCTTCTGCACACCTTGTGGGATTATTCTTCAGGATACCTGCCTAGATGAGAAGTGACTGATTCACAGAAAAAAAGTTTTAGGACTTTCTGTCTCCCTTCAAAGTAGCCATTTCCTAAGCCCTGACCAACGCCGGTTATTGTTTCAATTGTTGTTAATTACTATGCCCCCCCCCCCCCCAGTTACAGTGTTGATGTTTGCTTGTCTTTGTTTACTAATGAGTTTGGTCATTTTTCAGGAATCTTACATCACTTACTACTGGCCTCCTCAGGGTGTGTCTTCAATCCTCACTCCCCACAAATAATCCCTGAAAGTTGAGTCCATGTTCCAAATTCTGTTGCTAATTTCTCTGTTATACAGGTTTCTATGAGATTTTGAACTCATGGATTCTATGGAGACAATGCGAATAGTGTGGCTGTGGGAATCAAATGAAGCAATGAAGAGTTTCTCAAACTTGCCTTGTCAGGAGTGCCTGGAGAGGGTCTTTCAAACGGACTTTCTCCTTCTTGCTTTGAGTTTCTAGTCCAGTGGGACTTGGAGGAGTGGGGTGGCTCCCCAGGTTATTCTCATCCTTGAGGTGTTTTCGGTAAACACTGCTAGAAGGTGAGGAATGTGTGCAGTATGGTCCTTTCCTCCACTGTGGTGACTGTTGCTCCTGGGAGGTGAGGGGGTCACATCCTGGAGCCATTGGGTGTGAGGGAGACTTGCCAGGTTGGCTTTACTGTGCTAAGAAAACCAGGAGCTCCCACTTTGGGCCCTGGAGCTGCCCCTCCTGGCATCTAGTCTAGAGACCTGGCTCCCCCCAGGTCTGGACACTGCTATTCTTATGAACTTAGAAATATCTGTTAACCTTCTCAGAGCCTGTGTTTCCTGGTCTGCAAATGGGACAAGCCATAAATAATGCACTCCCAGCATAAAAATTAGTTCTGCTAATGTTCACCTTCCCCTTCAATGAGCATGGCATGTAAACATGGCGATGAAGATGCAGGAGAAGCTGTCAAGTGGGCACCATGGAGAGTTGTAAGGAAGTCGAAGATCTCATGATATTCAGGAATGAGTTTGGAAGCTGTGTTGTTTTGGTTCATATACGTGTAACTGTCTGTCTATGTCTGTATTTCTACAAAGACACATTCAAACGCCATATAAAGGTAAGCATAACCCTGTGTCAGGATGGGTAATCATTTCTCTAAAGGGATTACTGCTTTTAATTTTTATATTTTTATTAACATACAATTAATATATCATAAATTCACCCTTGTAAAGTATATAATTCATTAGTTTAAAATTTTTCATCTAACTTAAAACAGTTGGCATTTCCCCCATCAGAATAAACCCTCTTACTGCAAAATTATTTGTGAAACTTCTTGAAAATTTACTGCAGTTTTAATTAAAAAATCATAATAATTATTTAAATAAATAAATAAAGAAGCAATCATAGTATGAATATCTTTATATCTGAATAAATGGGAATTATATGTTTATATGTTAGTGTCTGAAATTTTCTTTTTGCTGTAACTGACCCTGGTCATGTTGTGTATATTATCGGTTATATTTTCTTTTTTTAAATTTTTAAACATGTTTTTATTTATTATCGAGAGAGAGACAGAGACAGACACATAGTGTGAGTGGGGAAGGGACAGAGAGAGAGGGAGACACAGAATCTGAAGTAGGTTCCAGGCTTTTAGCTTTCAGCACAAAGCCCAACACAGGGCTCAAACCCATTAACCACGAGATCATGACCTGAGCCAAAGTCAGACACTTAACCAACTGAGCCACCCAGGTGCCCCTACTGATTATATTTTCTAACTGATCGTTGCTTTACTTTAGAAAAGTTATTAATTCTTAATTTTTATTATTTGACCATCTTACTAAAGTCTATTATTAGCCATAACAGATTTTCAGATTTTTTTCCTGGCCAGACAATCATAAAATATGTACATAATAATCCTTTTCCTTTACTAAATTTGTATTTTGTATATCTTTTTCTTATCTTATTGCTTTGGATAGAAAAAATGCTATATAATGGTGGTGATAATGGGAATTTTTGTAAAGATTTCACTCTTAAAGAGATGATTCAAATGTCTTGTTATTATGTGTAATAAGCAATGACTGGTTTGAGATAGGGTTTTTGTTTTTAATCATTTAAAGGAGTTAGTATTTTACTTTTTGGTATTCTATGCATAAAAAAATCAGGAATGACTGCTAAGTTTTATCAAATGTCTTTTCCTCAAATATGTTTCCTTTGTCAAATTTGATATCCAAAATTTTATTAATCTTGTATTTCCTAATGTAGAACCATTCTGAGTTTCCTTGAATAATGGATCATTTGCCATTTTAAATATACTGCTGGATATAATCTGTTGAAGCATTTTGGACAGAAAAATTAGTAAGTGAAAACTATAGGTCTAAGAAAGCATCTGGAATATTGGTTGAACCATGAGTACAGTGGCTGGTTTGGAACATAGCATATGTGAGAAGATACATACTCTATGTAAGTAATTATCTATGTATGTAAGATAAAACTAGAAAAATAAACTGGGGATATGGGGACATTACACCTGGAATCCTGTATCAAAGATCTAAATTCTAGATATATACATGGATGATATTTTAAACCATGAAAGGAGGTGAGAGGCTCAGGACTGTATTAGGAACGAGATAAGAAAACTCTGAATAGAACTTTTAGAAATGTCTGACTTTTAGAACTCATGAAAATGGTGACAAAGACCTGTGAGGTGAGAGAAGCAGGAAGAAAAGCAGAAGAGAGCAACAGTAAGAAAAAAGCAAAAGGAGAAGGGTCTTCAAAGAAGAGGCAGTGGTCAACAGTGGTCTAACAAAATAAGAAATGGGAAATAAATTGGATTTAGTTATTTGAAGATTTTGATGGATCATTAAGTCAGATTAAAAGGAGTTAAATAATTGAGAGGAACTGGTAAAGAAGTCACCAAGGATATATTTTTATCATGATTATTATTATAATACATTATTAATCATTCACACCCAAATTGTTGACATATGATCCCAAAGTTGTATGAAATAATACAGTCATATTAAAACATTATGTGGCTATAGGAACACACACAATTATGGAAGCAAAGCCAATGAAGTGGAAAAACATCAGGAAACAACTCAGGAAAACAATGTTTAATTTCTTTCTTAAGCCCTCTGGGGGAATTCTCCAGACGGTTTTGAGAATGATCAATAATGAATGTTGCCATGAATTTATTTTCCTTGCAAATCTTTATTTAAAGAGTATGTAATAGGCTGTAGCCTGTCAGTACTGGGCCCTCCTGGGCCAGCGGGAATCCCTGGCATTTGGGCAGTGGGTTATGGACAACAGATAGTCCAGTTTCTGACTGGTGTGAACTTACAGTGATGGTATCATGATCAGCTAGTGTAACATTGTTTTCTGAGTTTTGAAAATCATTGATCAAATAGGTTCATGAGTGATTTACATAAAAGATATTAAGCAGACTTCATATTTATCCCTGTCATAATATTGTTCTTATTTCCTTGCTTTCAATTGTCTTCTAAGTAGGAGGGAAAAGGGTCATTGAAGTTAGAGATCTAGAAATCATGCAGAATTCAAAAAAGTTCCTGTGGACAGTTATTACTGGAATTTGTCATTGTGGTTTTACAGATGATTTTAGGTTTTTCTTTGGGATATGCCCATGGGAAAATGCCACCTATTTAAACTTCACCCTTAGCATATGAGGCAAATAAATAAAAAAATAGATGGAATCTTGAATTTGTGGGTGTGTCTTTGCTCCTCACATCAACTGCCCCTTTACAAAATGCCTGGCAAGTTGTTTCCAGAGAGTAAAGATCTAGGCTTCTCACATGAGTTAGTAGAACACAATTTCCTTCCCTGCCTTCCCAAATCATAGAGCTTGGAGACTAGCTGACCCTACTTTTAGGCAATACACCCTGGGCTTTACTTTGCATCAGTTGTCTGAATTGTTTGCAAAAAGACAACCCTAGAGGCACCTGGGTGGCTCAATTGGTTAAGCGTCAGACTCTTGATTTCGGCTCAGGCCATGATCTCATGGTCCTGAGATTGAGTTCTGTGTCAGACTCTGTGCCGGGTGTGGAGCCTACTTAAGATTCTCTCTCTCCCTCTCCCTCTGCCCCTCCCTCACTCATAGGCGCACACACACTCTCTCTCTCTCTCTCAAAAAAAAAAAAAAGTTGTTAAAAACACAAACCCTAGCATTCTCTCCCCCACACATTAACTCTGAGATTCTGATCCACAATGATTGGAGTGGGGCCTAGGAATATCAATTACTAACAAGCTCTCTGTGGTTTCATACATAGATGATTCTCAGATTACTTTTTATTATCCTGCAAATTTCTCTAGTCTGTAGTGATGTCCCCTCTCATTCTTAATATAAGTGATTTTTTCCCCCTTTCTCTGTCTCTTTTTCTTAGTACATTTGGTGAGAGGTTTATTGGTTTTATTGGTATTTACAAGGACCAGGTTTGGTTCCATTAATTTTCTCTATTATTGTTCTGTTTTCAACTTCACTGATTTCTGCATTTATTATTTCCTTTCTTTTGTTTCCTTTGGGTTTAATTTGTACTTTTTCTTCTAGTTTCTTAGAGTAGAAGCTTAGGTTATTTAATTTCAGATATAGCCTCTTTTTGCATAAACATTTAGTGCTATACATTTCCCTCTAAGCACTGCTATAGTTGTATCCCACAAATTTCAACATGCTGAATTTTCATTCCCATTCAGTTAAAAACATTTTCTAATTTTCCTTGACCATTATTTAATTTTGACTCACTTGTGGCTTTAAATTTAAAGTAGGGTTCTTTGAGACAGAATATAGTTGGATATTTTTTCATTTTTTAAACTTACTCTGACAATCTATGTCTTCTAATTGGGGTGTTTAGGCCATTTATGATTAATGTAATTATTAATACAGTCATGTTTAAATTTACCATCCTGATAATTGTTTTCTATTTGTCCCATCTGTTCTTAACTTTCCTCTCTTTTTCTGCCTTCATTTAGAGTAATTGAGTATGTATTACGATTCTATTTTATCTCCTTTGTTGGCATACTAACTATAACTCTTTGTTATTTTGGTGGCTGCTTTAGGGTTTATGGTATGTATCTGTCACTTGTAACAGTCTGCTTTCAATAAGATTATATCACTTCTTATATGACAAAGAACCTTGCAACTGCTTACTTCCACCTCTTTTCTCAGCCTTTTTGCTATCATCATAATACATTTGACTCCTATGTATGCTATAACACTATAATATATTGTTATTTTTTGCCTTAATTAGTAAATTATCTTCTAAAGAGATTATAAAATAAGAAAAACTCTTTTATTTTTATCCATATATTTACTATTCCCTTCCTCATTCCTTTGTATTGATTCAGATTTCTATTTGGTATCATTTTACTTCTTTCTGAAGGATTGCCTTTATTATTTCTTACAGAGTTGGTCTGATGGTGATGAATTCTTTCAGTTTTTGTGTGTCTGAAAGGCCTTTATTTTACCTACATTTTTCCAAAATAGCTTTGCTTGGTTTATAACTGTAGGTTCGATTTCCCCCCCCAGTACTTTAAAGATGTTCCCACCATCTTCTGGCTTATATTTTTGTTTCTTTTTTAAACATGGTTATGTTCTACATTTTATTTTTTGCATGATTTTTTAGTATAAATCTGCTGTCATTCTATTTATTTTTCATGTATAATGTGTCTTCTGTTCTATGGCTTATTTTAAGATTATCTCTTTATCAATGGCCTTAAGCAATTTGATTACATCATATCTTGTTTTTCTGATGCTTCCTGTGCTTGGGGCTTGTTGAATTTATTTGATCTGTGAGTTCACAGTTTTTATAATGTTTGGAAAAGTTTTACTTACTTTGTATTCAAATTATATATATATTTAAATTATATAATATATATATATAATTTGTATATATAATTTGTTTATATATAAGTACAAAGTTTCAGCCACTTTGTATTCAAATTATATATATTCAAATTATATATATATATTCACTTCATATATATATATAATTCACTTAAAGTTTTCACTCATTTCAGTGTTTATGTTTCCAATCTTCTTATTTTTCTGTTTCATTTTGAATAGTGCAATTATTTTTCTTCTTCAGTCTAATATGTTAATTGCATCCTGTGTATTTTTCATCTCACACATTGTTTTTTTTAATCTCTAGATGTTTAATTTGGGTCTTTAATCTATCCCATATATTTCCTTTCCATACTTGTTCATTCTTTTGTCTACTGAACACACAGAATATAATTACAGTAGCTGTTTTCATATCTTTTCACTTAAACTTTTTTAGGGCAGAGCAGCTTTTCATCTGGGGCTACTATTGCCCCAATATTGAGGTAATACTTTTCTGAGTACTCAACCCAATGCTCTATGTATTATGAAGCCTCTACATTTGGGCTGTATGAATGTGAACTATTTCTAGTCATTAATGACATTCAACAATTTTACATCTATTTCTTTCTGGTGATGTTCCTATAGCTTTTGGTAATTTTCTCACACAAATGTGCCAATCAGCACTGAGTTGAAGAATTGAGGGGAACAGTTTCTCTTCAGTTCTCAAGAACTCTCTCTGTACAGAAATCTTCATATGTTCTTTCCTGTGAATTCTGGTTTCCTTGGCTTTCTTAAAGTCAACTACATATATATGTTGTTTTCTTAACTCTGAGAGCTCCCCAAGCTCTGCTTGGATTCTCTTCCCTTGCATTAGAAACTCTAGAAACTCTCCAGGAAGTAACCTCAGCTATTGTAGAGGTCACTTCATTTGTCATTATCTCTTCAGGATTGCTATCTTGAGCTGCTGATGGTCCAGTGTCTAAAATCCATAATTTCATACAATTTTTCCAGTTAAAAATTTTTTTAAGGTAGGAGAGCAAATTTCGTTCCTTGTTACTCCAACATGTTATGCCATTGTCATAGTGGAAGTTCCCTTTACTTTAAAAGAGATATTTAGTGATTATATAATTCAAGGTTGATAATTGTTTTCTTTCTTAACATTTAAAAACAGTTTTCCATTTTCTCCTGGACTCCATCATTCTATAGAGTTTGATGTCAGTCCTACTATTACTCTTTTTAAGGTAATATGTCCTTTTTAATAGATTTTTAAGACTTGTCTTTTTCTTTTTTACTATCAATTGGTATATGATGATCTGATGTATAATTTTCTTTGGATTTGTTATGCCAAAGGTTTACAAAGCTTCTTGAGTCTTGTTTGGATACCTTTTTATCAGTATTTGCTCTTATTTTGGGAATTATTTCCTCAAATTATTCTTGGCCATTATCTCTTCAAATGTTGCTTTTGTCCCTTTCAATCTCTTCTCCTTGCATTGTCTTCAACTACATATATATTCAACCTTTTCACTATACTCTATGTATCCCTTAGATTTCCTTTTGTATTTTCCATACATTTTAATCTGTGTGCTTCTTTTTGTGTATGTCTATTGTTCTATATTCCAGTTCACTTATCCTCTCTTCAGATGTGTTTAATTTGTTGTTACGTACTTCTACTGAGATCTTAATACCAGTTACTAAGTTTGTTCAGATATAGAATTTACATTTTATTCTTTAAAATATATTCAGCTCTCTGAGGAGAACCTCATTTAGTCTATTTTCCTGAACATGTTAATCATAGTTATTTAAACAAAATTTTTTAATGTTTATTTATTTTTGAGAGAGAGAGAGAGAGAGAGAGAGAGAGAGCATGAGATGGGGAGGAGCAGACACAGAATCTGAAGCAGTCTCCAAGGATCTAAGCTGTCAGCACAGAACCTGATGTGGGGCTTGAACCCACGAACTATGAGATCATGACCAAGCTGAAGTTGGATGCTTAACTGATTGAGCCACCCAGGCACCCCTAATCAATGTTATTTTAGAACCAATGTCTAATAACCCTGAACTTATGGAGTTGTTTCTATTTGAATGCATCTCCCCCTTGTTCTTGTTTCTTTCTGTGCTTGAAAAGCTTTTATTTTATGACAGACATACTCTCTGAAATATTATAGAATTTTTGAGTGATTATCTTCTTCTGGAAGGCAGTTAGAGTGTAGCAGCATATCACCTTGATCCAATCTAGAACTGAACCAAATATTGTCTGAATTTCAGACTTTGTAAGGCTGATTCTATTTCTGGTTTGTCCTCCAGGTATCCCAACTTAAAGCCTGAATATTTACCAGTGTCCTACCTCATTGTTAAGTTTTGAACTTCAATGTTTGTATTTTCAGGATGCTAAGATTATTAAAAGATGCCCTCCACTATATTACTACTTTTTTCTTGGTTTCAGGGAACAGTCCCACAAATTTTTGGAATCAACAAATGTCTCAAGGAAAAAAATGGTGTAGCATGCTAGGTGCATGTCTCTGTGACTCCATATTTTCTGGGAACTTGGCCAATTTGGTGTAGTTACAGCGGTTGTTCTGAACTCAAATTTTTGTCTCCTTAGCCCTGTGAGATAAGAAGAAATCAAGATATTGCCTCTTAGGCATCTTTCTCTTTGTAGCCTAGAATTGGTAAATATTCCAAGGGGAAAATCAATAAGCAGAATATTGGACTCACTTTTATGGCCCTCCCTTCTTTCCAAGATTATGGCTCCTCAATCCTGACTACTTCAGTAGCTCTTTGATTCTTTATTTTTTTTTATTTGAGAGAGAGAGAAAGAGAGAGAGAGAGAGAGAGAGAGAGAGAGAGAGCAGAGGAGAGGGGCAGAGGGAGAGAGACAGAGAATCTTAAGTAGGCTCCATGTTCAGTGTGGAGCCTGATGCAGGGCTCGATCTCATGACTCTGGGATCATGCCCTGAGACTAAATCAAGAGTTGGTTGCTCAACTGACTGAGCCACCCAGTTGTCCCACTCTTTGATTCTTTAGGTGATATTTCTTTCTGTAATTATCTAGATTTTCTAGTTCAGTGAGACAATCAATGTGCTAAAAGCTGCTCTATCATATTCAAAAGGGGACATCTCCTTGAAACTCCATAGTACACTTTGGACCGTAATTTCTTTTCAGTTGAAACAATGAATGTGATATCATGTTGTAAACTCTTAGATGCTGAACCTATGTGAAGAAAGGTCACTCAATTAATCCCATTCATTTCCAGAAGCAGGATTTGTGTCCACTATCCATCTGAGATTGAATTTTAGGTCGTTTAAAACTATAAGAAAGAAGAGGTGGCAGTCATTTGGACAGCTACTTCTCTCTCCCATTATTGTACCTAGATTAATTCTTAGCAAAAATTGCTCAAATATACTGATTTGTTATTGTTAAACAGCCTGTTTGCGATCGTCTAAAAGGCAATTTTTGTTTCATTTTTTTTCTTTCAGAATTTAATAAATATTACTCCATTGTATCTGGGACTGAATGATACTTTAGTAATATTTGAGAACAACTTCATCCATCCCTTTGCCACTTACTATAATAAATGTCCTTTTTTGATGACTAATAATTGTACACTGTTCTACCCCAGAACCAATCATTCTGTATCAATATTCCCTAGAACATTTGAGACTGCCTGAAAGGCAGCTTCATTTCTTGCTTCTTCCCTTAAGTCTTCTGGGCCAATATTCTTTAGTCTGGGATACTTGGATCCATAGAGGTCTTTACCAATAGGAACAAGAATTTTTACAACTATTTAAAAATCTTTAATGGAAAATAATGAGTTTTCCTAAGAAGTGTCTAAAGGATAAAGAAACCATCAAGAGTCTAGTTCTTGTCTTGAAGTATATTAATTCAGCTAAAGGTGATCATTGCAGGTTGAGCTGCAGCTTTGATTGGCAACTATACCCCTTTGAAAGAGTGAGAAAATGAATTAATTGTTTTGTGCAGTGTCATAGACACAGTGTTTGAAGGCATGGGATTCATTTTAAAATAAAAATAAGTAAATCGTTACTGGTGATGGAAAGTTTGGCAATCACAGTTCCTTCCAAGGGGAATTGCCATTTGTCTCTCTTTGAACTACATTCATCGGCGGGAGTTATGAATCCACAGTGATGCTGAGGAAGTCCCCCATTTTCCCCCGGAACGTGGATATTCTAATTGGATTATGTCACTTGGCCACATGGTTCTCCTTTGGGATTAACAGGTTAACTTTGTAATGCTCTTTGATGGTAAGAAAAGCATCTGAGGACAAAAGATGATAATGAAACACAGATTTTGTTTATTAATAACTCTTCATATCTGCATTGGCATCAAGAGACTCTCTGCATGAAGTGGTCTTTCCTTGTGAATGCTTTGGCATAATAATACACACAGGACACAGGCATTTATTTTTTTATTTTTATTTTTTCTTTTATAGTTTATTGTCAAGTTGGCTTCCATATAACACCCAGTGCTCATCCCAACAAGTGCCCTCCTCCATGCCCATGGCCCCTTTTCCCCTCTCCCTCACCCTCATCAACTCTCAGTTTGTTCTCAGTATTTAAGAGTCTCTTATGGTTTGCCTCTCTCCCTCTCCTTAACTGTTTTTTCCCCTTCCCCTTCCCCATGATCCTCTGTTAAGTTTCTCAGGACACAGGCATTTAAACAAAGGTGGTTTGGCCTTAATTTCAAACTCATTTTGCATTTCTTAAAACCAGAAAATCCCGTTGAATATCCATGGTGATTCCTCATATACAAGAGACTATAAAAGATATGAGATCAACATGTAAAATAATTATGTACATATAAAATATTTCATATTTCCCTGTTTTGTTTTTTTTTTTTTTTTGCTTGTTTGTCTCTTCCAGAGTTAGAATTATTTCAGGCTGATGTTGATCTAATGTGAGATGTTTTGGCATGCAAGAGGGTGGTTTGATAAGGGAATACAGAAGCATTTAAGATTCCAGACTAGACCATTGTCATACAAAGTTTTCTTTTGGGTTTGATTGCCTGTATGTCAGGAAACCAACTGAGTTTTCTTTTTTCTAATTAAAAAAATTTTTATTGTTTATTTTATTTTTGAGAGAGAGGGACAGAGCATTAGTAGGGGAGAGGCAGAGAGAGAGGAAGACACAGAATCTGAAGTAGGCTTCAGGCTCTGAGCTGTCAGCCCACAGCCCAACATGGGGCTCAAACTCACGAACCTTGAGATCATGATCTGAGCCAAAGTCAGATGCTTAATAGACTGAGGCACTCAGGTGCCCCAGGAAACTAACTGAATTTTCATTTAATGTGTGCATAGCAATGGTGTCTCATGTTTTTGCTATTTTTTTTACATATTTTTTGTTTATCTCTCCTGAGGTTACTCAAAACCAAATGCTTCTTACTAGTTAGACCTCCAAAATGAAGGAATTGAGGCAGGACTTGCTTAATTATGTCCTTCAGGTGCCCCTTTGCATAAACTATAACTACAAACATCTACAGTACTTTAGATAATCATTCTGAAAACTGATGTTTGTTGTCAACGAGATTATCAAATTGTAAGCAATGTTACATTACTGAAGGTAGTGAATTTGGGTTTTATATTGGTTTGTATATATAAGGCATGCTTAATCTTATCTCTTATCTGTACAGTGGTTTTGTTCAATTGTCCAGATGTTCCTTCCTGGTCATGTCTCTGTTCCTGACTGCAAGCTATACCTTGTGAATTATTATAAACTTTATTTTCCACATAGTTGAGTAGCTCCAAAACTTCTTCCTTTTAATTTTAGGTGATATTGTCTAGAAAGTAAGTAAGTTTCCACTGCTACTGGAAATTCTATTAAGAGGTCTAATGGACATCATTCAGATGGTATAACTGGTTATTTATCTAAATTGTTTAGTTTTGGACTGAAGTGATCAAACTATTAAATTAAGAAGTCTTTGGAAGTCGGGATAAGGTCTAGGAATAAGAAGGATATAAACAGAGGTACATAGCACTTGTAGATTGTGTGGATATTTTTGTTTGTAAAATAATTTCTAGAAACCATACTAATATCTCATTAAGAAAAATTAAATCCTGGCTGTTCCATTTGAGTCTTCTGTGAGTCATCAGAATATTTCATAGACTGACAATGAGGTTGGCCTTTGTCAGCTCATAACAATCAGTTATCACTGGTCTGATACTGAGATTGTCACGTTCATTTATCCATCCGTTCACCAATCCATCCAACCAGTGAGAAGGTACTATGGTCTAGGTGTTATTAGAGAGCCATAGTGGGCAAAAGAAACAGGAGGCTGTGGGAGAATATGGGAGGCTGAAGGACTCATATGTACAAAGACCCTGAATGGAGTTGGAGTGGAGTGTTAGTAGAAAAGAAAGTAACACCAGCATGGCTGGGAAGTGGTGAATAAAGGTTTACAAAGGCAATAAGATGAGGTCTTCAAAGTAGTTGAGATTTGATTCTACGTCCAAGGGAAAGCTGTTGGAAGGTTTGAAACATTGGAGTGACATGAAGTAACTACATTGTAAAAAATAGAATTTATTTTTTAGAACAACTTTAGATTTACAGGAAAATTAAGAAGATAGTTCCCAAATACAGTGTTCCCATCTACCTCACACCTGGTTTCCCCTATTATTAACATCTTACATAGTATGGTAAATTTTTATACTAAATGAATTGCTATTGATAAATGTTACTAACTAGAACCCATATTTTATTCAGATTTCCTTAGTTTTTACCTAATGCTTATTTTCTGCTCCAGTACTCCATCTAAGATGCCATGTTTCATTGAGTTATCATGTCTCCTGAGGCTCCTCTAGGATGTAATAATTTCTCAGACTTTTCTTGTTTTTGATGACCTTGACAGTCAGCAGGAGTACTTGTCAAGCATTTTGTAGAATGGCCCTCTATTGGAATTTGTCTTATGTTTTTATCATTAGACTGGGTAGATTTTATCAGGACTAGATTGGGTTTTGGGGAAGAGGACCACAGAGGTAAAGTGCCATTTCATCACATCATGTCAAGGGTACATTCTATCAACATGAGTTATCACTGTTGATGTTGACCTTCGTCACTTGGTTGAGGTAGTGTGTCAAGTTTCTCCATTATAAAGAACTCATTTTTCCTCCTTTCCATACCGCGCTTGTCAAAAGAAATCACTATGCACTATCTGCGTTCAAGGAATGGGGAGTTATTCTGCCTTTCTTTGAAGGCAGGGTATCTACATAAATTATTTGGAATTCTTATGCATTAAAGATTTGTCTTTTCTCCTCATTTATTTATTCAATCATTAGTTACATTAGTAACTGTACCATAGTTTGTTTATTTATTCATCCATTGAACGACATCTTGGTTGCTACAAGTTTGGGGTAATTAAAAATAAACTCACTATAAATGTTCATGTGTGGGTTTTGCATGTATATAAGTTTTCAAATAAGTTGGGTAGATACCCAGGAGTGCAATTGCTGGATTGTATGGGAACGCTATTTTTTGCTTTGTAAGAAATTGGAAAACTGTCTTCCAAAGTGGCTGTGCCACTTTGCATTCCCGCTAGCAATGAATGAGAATTTTATTGCTTGCGTTCTTGTCAGCAATTGGTATTGTCAGTTTTTTCTTTTTTAAAGATATGCTAATAGATGTGTAGTAGTATCTCATTGTTGTTTTAATATGCAATTCCTTAATGAATATATGATGGTAAGCATCTTTTCATATACTAATTTGCCATCTATATAGCTTCTGTTGTGAGTTGTCTGTTCAGATCTTTTGCCCATTTTTGAATTGTTTATTCTCTTGCTGTTGAAGTTTAAGAGGTTTTTGCATATTTTGGACATAATTCCTTTATCAGATGTTTGTTTTCTAAGTATTTTCTCTCAGCATATGGCTTGCTTTTTCATTCTCTTAGCAGTGTCTTTCACAGGGCCGACATTTTTAATTTGAATACAGTTCAACTTACTGGTTTTTTCATTTTTGGATCATGGTTTCAGTGTTGTAGCCCCACATTCACTATCAAACCCAAGGTCTCCTAGATTTTCTCCTGTGTTTTCTTCCAGAAGTGTTACAGATTTCATTTCAGTTTATGATCCATTTTGAGTTAATTTTGGTGAAAAGTGTAAGATCTGTGTGTGTGTTGTGTGTGTGTGTGTGTATATATATATATATGTATATATATATATATATATATTCAGGACCATTTGTTAAAAAGACTATTTTTTTGGTCCATTGAATGGCTTTTACTTTCTTGTTAAAGATGAATTGTCAATATTTGTGTGGTTCTATTTCTGTGCCCTCTAGTCTATTCTATTAATCTGTATATTTATTCTTATATCAATACCATGGTGTCTTGGTTTCTGTAGCTTCATAATAAGTCTTGAAATCAGGTAGTGTGAGTCTTCCAACTTTGTTATGGTTCAGTATTGTATTAGCTCTTGTAGGTATTTTAATGTTTCCATACAAATATTAGGAAGAGTCTGTCAATATCTACAAAATAACTTCTTGCAGTTTTGATTGGGATTGCATTGAATCAAGTTGGGAAGAACTGACATTTTAACAATATTGAGTCTTTCAATCCATGAACATGGAATGTCCTTCCATTTATTTAGATCTTTGATTTCTTTCATTAAAGTTTTATAGTTTTTCTACATATAGATCCTATACACATTTTATTAAATTTATACCTATATATTTCATCTTTTGAGTGTTGTTGTAAATGGCATATTTTAAATTCAAATTTCAACTATTTATTGTCTGTATATAGTAAAACAATTGAGCTTTGCGTATTTTTTTAAAGTTTATTTATTTATTTTGAGAGAGAGGATCCCAAGCAGGCTTAGTGCTGTCAGTGCAGAGCCCAACATGGAGCTCAATCTCACAAATGGTGAGATCATGATCTGAGCCAAGATCAAGAGTTGGACGCTTAACCAATTGAGCCATGCAGACGCCCCTTGAATTTTGTGTATTAACAATGTATCCTGTGCCCTTCTACACTCACTTAGTTCCAAGAAGTTTGTTTGTTTTTGTTTTTGTTTTTTGTTTTTTGTTTTGTCAATTCTTTGGGATTTTCTGCATAGATAACCATGTCATCTGTGAATAAGGACAGTTTTTCTTCTCATTTCCAAATCTTATACATTTAATTTCCTTTTCATTTCTTATTTCACTAGATAGGACTTCCAGTACAATGCTGAATCAGAGTGGCAAGAAGGCATACCCTTGTTTGTTTGTCAGTCATAAGGAGAAAACATCTAGGTTCTCACCTTTAAGTACGATGTTAGCTGTTGTCTTTGGTAGATGTTATTTATTATATTGAGAAATTTCCTAGTTTGGTGAGCATCTTATTTGTGACTGGGTGTTAGATCTGGTCAAGTGCTGTGATGACCTGATAGAGTGAGTTAGGTAGGAAGTATTCCATCTGCTTCTATCTTAAGGAAGAGATTATAGAAAATAGGTATAATTTCTACCTACATGTTTGGTAGAATTCAACAGTGAATACATTTAGGCCTGATGCTTTCATTTGGGGGGAAGTTCTTAATTATTGATTCATTTTCCTTATTAGATATAAGCTTATTCATAGAATCTTTTGCTCCATGTGTGAGTTTTCATAATTTATGCCTTTAAGGAGTTGGTTCATTTCATCTAAGTTATCAAATTTATGGGCATAGAATGGGGCATAGTATTTCTTAATTATACTTTTAATTTCTGTGGGATCTGTGGTGATGAGCCCTATTTCACTTTTGATATTAGCAATTTGTGGGTTTTTAAAATATTCTTGGTTAACATTGCTATAGGTTTATTAATCTTTTTGCTTTTTTTCTAAAGAATCAACTTTTTGTTTCATTAATATCCTTAACTTTCTTGTTCCCATTTTGTTGATTTCTGTTTTTAATTTTATTATTTCCTTCCTTCTTCTTGCTTTAGATTTATTTTCCTTTTTTGTTTATTTATTTCTTGAGGTAGGAACTTAGGTTATTGATCTGATATCTTTTCTTCTAATTTAAGTATTTACTAATATAAATTTCCTCTCAACACTATTTTAGTTTTTTCTCACAAATTTTGGTATTTTATGCTTCTTAAAAATGTTTATTTCTTTATTTTGAGAGAGAGAGTGAGCAGGGGAAAGACAGAGGGAGACAGAAAGAGAGAAAGAGAGGAAGAGAGAGAGAATTCCAAGAAGGCTCCATGCTGAACATGGAGCCGAACATGGGGCTCAGTCTCACAAACAGTGAGGTCATGACCTGAGCTGAAGTCAAGAGGAGGACACTTAACCAACAGAGCCACCCAGGTGTCCCTTGGTGTTGTCTGCTTTTATTCTCACTATATTCTCTCTGTTTTTTAAATGAGATGTCTTCATAGACTCATAGATTATTTAGAAGTGTGTTGCTTAATTTCTAAGTATTTGATGTTTTCCTGTTGTCTTTTTATTTCTAGTTTGATCCATTATAGTCACAGAACAATCTGTGATTTCAATTCTTTTAAATTTATTGAGGTCTGTTTTGTGCCTCAAGATATGGTCTACTGTAGTGAATTTTCCAAGGATGCTTGAAAAATACATGCATTCTGTTGCTACTGATGGAATGCTCTGTAAATGTCAGTTAGATCCTGATGGTTGACCAGTTCTACTTCCTTGCTTATGTGCTGCCTAATATTTTTGTCAATTGCCAATAGTGGAGTTTTGAAGTTCTAACTATAATTGTCAATTTATCTATTTCTTCCTTGAGCTCTACTAGTTTTTGCCTCATGTGTTTTGATGCTCTGCTACCTGGTGCACGCACATTTAGGACTGATAGATCGTCTTATGCATCGATTCGTTTATCATTATGTAATGTCCCTCTTTGTTCTGAATAATTTTCTTTGCTTTGAAGTCTATTTACGTTAATGTTTCCATGATGTATTCATTTTTTTGTCTATACTTTTACATTTAACCAACTTAGTTGTTATGTTTAATGTGAGTTTCTTGTAGACAGCATATAGTTGAGTGACTTTTAAAAAATTTACTCTGCTAATATCTATCTCTTAGTTGTTATATTTAGACCACTTACACTTAAAGTAATTATTAAGATTTAAATCTGTCATTTTTTTGCTTACTTTATATTTATCCCTCAGTTTCTTTTTGCTCTGTTTTCTTAAATTGCTTTCCTAAGGTTAATTGAACATTTTTAGAGTTCTATTTTGATATATTTACAACGTTACTGAATATAGCACTTTTTTGTAGTTTTTGTCGTGGTTACTCTACATCTTAGCATATACATAATGTTTTAACATTTCAAATGAAGGGTAATGACCTCACTTCCCTTTAGGTACCTTTATTCTCCCCACTTTTAAAATATAATTGTTTAAGTAATTCCTCTATATACATCAGGTGCCAATCAGATGGTTTTACAACTTTTGCTTCAACTACAAAGAAACTCATGAAGTGAAAGATAATAATCTATTCTTTATTCTTACTTCTACTTTTACCTGTTTTTTTTTTTTTGGTCTTTTCTGAAGATTACAGGCTTCTCCTGTTGTCTGTTTTTCTCTCTCTTTGGAGAGGATTTTTTTAGCCATTTTCAAAGGGTAGATATGTTAACATCAAATTCTCTTAGCTTTTATTTGTCCAAAAATGTCTTTGTTTCCCCTTCATTTATGAAAGGTAGTTTTGCCAGATATAGGACTCAAGGTTAACACTCTTTTCTCCTGACACTTGAAAAATATTTTGCCACTTCCTCTAGCCTCCATAGTTTCATGAAAAATCCATTGTCTTTCAAATTAGTGTTTCTTTATATTAATGTATAATTTCCTTCTGCACTTTTTAAAGGTCATTTTTGTTGTCTTTAGTTTTCAGTATTTTAATTGCAGGTTTCCCCTATTATCTGAAAGTAGAATGTTCCTATGAACCACTTTTTTGTAAACCAAAATGGCATAAACCAAATAAGCAATTAGCACTAATTTATATGGAATTTTTGACCATTCCTGGACCCCCCAAATAACCTCTCTTATACTTTTCTGACACTTAAGACAACATGTATTGCTAACAAATGCATAAAGTAAATCAAGATAAAACATGGATGCTCACAGATAGTTCAGAGCTATAGTAGCCTGATGCTGAGATTGAGAGATTCCCAGGGAAGGAGCTCTGGGGTACTGCTCTTTCTTCCCAGGTTTGTTTTGCTGCAAAACAAACACTGAACACTATTTCTACTTTTTGCCTTTTTTTTTTTGTAAAAGCTAATATCTTCTTCAGATTTCTTTTGGCTACCGAAAATAGGTACTAATGTAGATCTTTTATAAAAGTGAAGTGGCTTTGAATTTTTGGAAAGCAAGAGTTACTGATATGATCTGTCTTGGTGTGCATGTCTTTACATTTATTCCTAGTTGGACTATTCGGCTTTGTATTTTTCACCAAATCTGGGAAGTTTTCAGCTAGTGTTTCTTTGGATACTTCTTCGGTCCACTATCTCTTTTCCTTCTGGAACTCTGACAATATGAATGTTAGGTCTTCTGTTATTGTTCTGCAGACCCCTGAAGCTTTAAAAATGTTTTTCTCTCTGTTGTTCCAGTTTAGAAAATTCTGTTGATTTGTTTTCAAATTCTTTGTTCCTATTTTCTGTCACCTTCAACTTACTATTGAGACTCTAAGTAGGTTTGTATTTTGATTATGTATTTTTCAGTTTTATCATTTCTATATGGTTATTTTTTGGTAACTTCTATTTCTTTGCTTTTATTTTCTATTTTCTTATTTGTTTCATGGAATTTGTAGTTGATTGTTGAAGCATTTATATAACAGTGGCTTTAAAATCCTTGTCAGACAAATCAACATCTGATTCATCTTGGTATTGATTGGCATTGGTCAATCACCTCCCTTATTCAGATTATGGGCTTCCTGGTTCTTGCTATGAGGAGTGAATTTAGATCGTGTCCTATACATTTGATCATTATGTTGGATGGTACTTGATCCTATTTAACTTTATTTTAGCAAGCAGTCACTCTGGGTTAGTGTGCAGTTTCTGGCCTAATTTTGTAGACTTAAGTTCCAATGACAGTTTACTTTTCTGAGCCCTTGCAATGCTGTGCTGGCCTGCATCATTCTTCTAGTGTCTTCTGGGGCTCTCAATCTTTGCTGGTTTCATCTGTGGGTACCAAACCTGTTTCCCAGGGCTGCCCACTGCTGCTGGATGACTTTCTGAGGATGAAAAGCAGAAGCTAGCAGACCTGTGTCTCATTCCCCTGGTTGGAGGCTTGGGGGAGGGGAGAACAGGACTTTGCTGCTGCTGCTGCTGCTGCTGCTGCTGTTTGAGGACTGGGCTGCCCATCGACGCCTGGTTATGGACTGGGGTCTGGAGGGTCCTGGAGCTTTGCTGCTGGTTTGAGGCAGATCAGACCATCCTTCAGGACCCTGGTTATAAAACAAGGGTTGGGACACCTGGCTTTGCTGCTGCCACTGCTACCTTCAGACCGTTCCTGGGAGCCTGAGTTGTAGAGAGGTTTTGGATTTCCTACTAGGTCTTTATTGGGGTTTCTCCTTCCCAATCCTTTGGCTTCGTGTGTGTGTGTGTGTGTGTGTGTGTGTGTGTGTGTGTGTATGTATTACCCGTGCTTGCCTATTGGCCTGCTGACAGTCCCAGGTTGTAGGTTTCCCTGAAACCTAGTCTGGAAATATATGGAAGACACAAAGCAAATGCAAGGGAACCCATTATGTGGTCATTCAAGCTCTGAGGTGTCTGGACAGTCCACCCTCTTCTTTCCAGCTTCTGGAGTCCTTTTATCAGTGTCTGTAGAATTGTTTCCATGGCATTTAGTTGCTTTTAGAGGGCAAGTGCAGGGAAAATCTTGCTCCTGAACTGGAAGTCTGGTCTACAGTTTTAACATCAAAACTAAATAAATGAATGACCATCTTTTGTCTTAATCCAGTGGATATGACTCTCCCCATTGGATAGGGAGCCTTAGGGATCCAAATGGATGAATTGTTCCCCACTTATATCAGGCCCTCTTTTTCTACTTGTTGTCCCTACTGGAATCTCCTGACCCTTCTGCCTGCATTTAATGTAAATACTTTGTAACTTTGCCTTTTGGCTTAATGCCTGCCTTAACTAGCTCATCGGCTTTATTACTGTCTGTCCCTAATGGACCCTCACCTCTGTGATGGGGACCTTTTGTCTGCTTAACTCACTCTCTCCCAGGCCTAAATTGGGGGTCCATGCAGATGGAGTGCCTCGTAAATGGTTTTGATGGTGGTGGGGTGGGGGGACTAGAAATGACAGTAGCAAGAAGACAGTTACTAAACCCTGCAGCACTTCTGTTTGGCCACAGTCCCTGTCTTGATAGTTTTTGACAGTAAAATCCACGCTTGTCTGGCTGCGGGCCAACTCCAGCCGGTGTCCAAGTTAACCCCTGGAAGGAACCACCGCTGCCAGCCTGTCTGAAGGAAGAATACTTAGGGGATGTTCCTTCTTCCTGAGAGCTTTTCTTCAAGAGGGCTACCCTCCACTGTGAGCCACTTAAGGGAACTCTTCGAGGAGTGCACTGATGGCCCCACTTTCAGGGCTCAGGGACTTCACCTGTTATGTCCTCATATCCCTAGAGATGGTGAGTTGTCAGGATGAGCAAGGATCAGCAGGCCAGTGTATGTGTGTGGTTGGTAGCAGTACACCAGCCCCCGGTATGGGGGGAGGGTTCTTGGCTGGTCTCCGTGGTTCCTTGGTCCCAAAGTTACACGGAACATCGAAACCATCCTCCAGGCCCAGTCTCTTGTGGGGGCATCCAGGCCCCCCTGGAGCCGGGTCACATTTATAATGGGGTGGCCAAGCTTTATGCAGGGTGGCCCTACTCTTAGGAAGCCAAAAGGTTTGAGAAGGGAACGAATTCCAAACCCAAGCATAAGGAGCTAGGAGAAGGCAGGGTAGGGGAACTGCACAGGGGGAGGCTCAGGAGTCACAGCCCTGTTGATAGAATTTATCATGTGAAGTGAAAGCTTGGGGGTGGAGGCTTGTGCAGGAATCCCGGGTGAGGCAGAAGGAAATCCCTCTTTCCACTGAATGGTCCACAGGGTGGAATCCTGCTCACAGAAAGGAGCCAGTCCTTTAGCTCCTGCCTCCCTGGTCTCTTCTCCTCTTTTTACCTCTCTCACACTCAACAGGCTGCTCCAGTCCCAGGTCGTTTGCACTTGCTCTCCTTTCTCCTTGAAACACCCTTTCTCTAGATATGTGCATGCTGGCTCCTTCTAGTCCCCCAGGTTCAACTCAAATGTCACCTCTCCCCTAGAATATGAGACCCTGGGTGGAAACTGGGTCCACAGCCTTTGTGCCATGTCCCCCCACCCCCGCCCCCAGGGCGTAGACCAACGTCTGGCATTTTCAGTTGAATGAATGAATGTGCCCACTGTACATGAGGTTATTTATTTTTTTTCTCAAGACATTGTTTGACACAGTAGGAACACTGCAGATAAAAATCTCAACCCTGTCAGAAAGCAGAAGGATTTGTTTGGGAAAATGAAACAAAATATATTTTTAAGCTCCATAAACATATGATGCATGCTAACAAGGTATTTTCAAAATAAGAAGCACATAGAAACAGCTTATGTTTCTGGTCAAATGAAGTTGTAATCAAATCGTTATCAAAGTGAAAAAAAAGGAAATCAAAATGAGTCAGAAGAGTTTTTCGAGAAGATTCGGTAATGTAACTGACACAAAGAGGTTTTCCTTTTAAAGTCTTGTGTCTGCTCCTGGTGGGGGCTGGGGGAGGGTAGTGGCCATGATTTCTGGGTGGAAGCAAGGTGAGGTCCCAGTGCACTGGCACTCTGAAGGGACAAAGAAACATCACCCATGACTCTCGACGCTCTCAGGCCAAAAGAACTTTCACACAAAGGTTTGTCTGCAGGGCTGTATTTTCCTGTCCAAGCTAGCAGAAACAGCTTACCAGCAGAAATGCTTAATGACCGAGCCCAGACTGGTGGAGTCACACGGCTACAGCTTTGTTCTTAAGAAGCCAGCCAATTAGCAGTCCTGGTTATTATTTACATTTCATGCAATATATCACTAAAAGTGTGTTGATGATTTATCATTTATATTATGGTATTGTCAGCATAATTTATTCAGATCATGCTGAGATACCTGGAAAATTAAGTAAAAGAAAAAGAAATGGCATTGAATCCATTGGTTCTCAAAGGCATTTCTTAGCTCCTTTCTTCTCTGTCTTTCTCTCTCTCTCTCTCTCTTAATGAGAGAGGATATATGTTAAGAAAAATCATGGGTCACTTAGCTATTAAATCGTTCCAGGATCATCTGCATTAAAAGTTTGCCTGGTATTTTATTTTATTTTTTTTGAGGAGGACTTGGGCTTTCATTTGATTTTCTTCTGTATCATTTGCTTTCAGTCTACCGTTTCAAAGCAAAAATAATAATAATAATAATAATAAAAGCAAAGTAAATGTAATTGTCTTTGGAGTAAAGTTGGGTGGATTAATATGAGACTGGAGGCTTCTCTTCCAATTTATAAAACATCCTTATCTTCTGCTTTATATTCTATTTCCCCCGCCCTCTGGGAAATAATTGTTGTTTATCAGAATTAGAGATAAAATATTCTTGTTGTCAAAGCCATTAATCATCTAGACAGTGTAAGAGAGCAGTCATGGAGGCAGAGACAATATTTGGGGCATCAGAGTCCTGGGCTCTAATCCTGCTTCTGCCCAGTTTGTGTGTGACTCTGGAAGTCCCAGAAGCCCTCAGAGTTTCTGTTTTCTCTTATTTTTTTAAAAAAGTTTGTAAAATTTATTTATTGAGAAGGAGAGAGAGAAAGGAAAAGAATGTGAGTGGGGAGGGGCCAAGAGGGAGGGAGAGAGAAAATCTCAAGCAGGCTCTGCACTGTCAGTGCAGAGCCCGACACGGGGCTTGATCCCACAGAACTGTGAGATCATGACCAGAGCTGAAACCAGGAGTCTGAGACTTAACCAACTGAGTCACCCAGGGGCCCCTGGGGTTCCTGTCTTCTAAATGGTAGCCACAGGGGAACCTGGGTGGCTCAGTCAGTTGGGTGTCCGACTCCGGCTCAGGTCATGATCTCATGGTTTGTGGGTTCGAGCCCCGCGTTGGGCTTTGTGCTGACAGCTCAGAGCGTGGAGCCTGCTTCCAATTCTGCGTCTCCCTCTCTCGCTGCCCCTCCCCCCACTCATGCTCTGTTTCTCTCTGTTCAATAATAAATAAACATAAAAAAATTTTAAAAAATGGTGGCCACAGTGTTCTCAAAGTGTGATCCTTGGCCCTCTAGCATCATGCTTACTGGCTCTACCCCAGGCTTGGGAATCACAATGTCTGGAAAGGCACGTGGGGGTCTTTTTGACAAGTGTCAGAGGTGACGCTTGAATTTAAAAATCAATGGGCTGGGATATTCCTATGGCCATTTTCAGCTCCAGTCTTCCTAGAGTCCTAAAACCTCTGATTATATGGTATGTTTTGCATAAACCTGAAACTTTGTATGAGAAACAAACTTTCGGTAAGTGGTTCTCATTTTAAAAGCCGAATGAGATCTTGGTATTGAAGAGGACTCAGAAATGAATTATTTATGGTGTGATTTGTCTTGCATAACATGAGTACCTCCCCCATTGCCACCAATAAATCAATCTTGGGTTTTCTTCAAGTGACGTCCGTGTGTGTCACCCAGCACACCTGGCAGGCATATGCAAAGAGAAGGATGGTTTTCACAAAGCAGCCGTTCCAGGGTACAGTGGACACCCAGGACTCCAAAATGGCGTCACCCGTACCAGTGAAGGAGAAGAAGCTCATGGATGTGAAGCTAAGAGAGCTGCCAGGCTGGATACTGATGCGGGATTTCACCCCTAGAGGCATTCCTGGCGCATTTCAAAGAGGTTACTACCGGTACTACAATAAGTATGTCAATGTGAAGAAAGGGAGCGTCGCTGGGATTTCTATGGTGCTGGCAGCTTAAGTGCTTTTCAACTACTGTCGGTGTTACAAGGAACTCAAACATGAGCGGCTACGCAAGTACCACTGAAGAGGGCCCAGTGTGGAGGCACATTCGGCATTCCTGACCGTGACCTTTGAATCCTTTCATAGCCCAATTCAGAATTAACCTCCAATAAAAGATGACTGATATTCAGACTGCTTCCCTGGTTGAGCCCTCTCCCTGCCCTCTAAGAGCTCCTGCTGCATGAGGTGGGGTTTTTGGGGAATGCCCAGAGCTTTGAATCCATGGGGGGCTTCCCACCACTGCTTTGGGATCTCATCCCAGCTCACCATAGGTGGGGGTGTCATCTAGTTAAGCCTCAAGTGCCCAGAGGTGTTTCCCTACTCTTTGCCTGGAGTGTTGCAAACCTTCTGGCCTTTTGTCAGCTGATGCTTTTACATCGACAGAACCCGGAAACTGGTGCCCGGAGTTCTTAAGAATGTCTTCCCCTCCCTAACCTTTCTGCATTTCTCAGGCCTCAGTAGTGTGGGCCGTCCTAGTAAGGAAGCTCCACCATTACGAAGTTCAGTGGGATGACTCAGGAGCAAGGGAAAACAGACCCTGACAGGAGCTCACAGCTGCCCATTTCCAGCACCTTCATCTTTACCCTTCATCAAAGGTCTTCAGTA
>CM053563.1:18384389-18472133 GCA_028646485.1 Cryptoprocta ferox
AAAAAAAACAAAGCAGCCGTTCCAATTTCTTGATGTTGAGCTGCTGACGCACACCTGGGAGACATCTGTGGCTTGCAGAGGTGATGGTCTGCAACCTTAGGAGTCCCCAGGCTATGTCTTTGGACAGGAATATTTGCTTTTCGGAACCTCCCCCAAACTCCAAGTCCAGTTTGAGCCATTTGTCTAGGAAGTTATATAAGGAATGATCTAAGGTCTTAGGGGAAATTAAGTACATTGCCAGAAGAGCTGCAGAGGGACAGTACCTTTTCATCAGGGATCTTAAGTGACATGTGGCATTGGCTTTGGGGGTGGACCCACTTCCTACACCATAAACTCCATGAGATCTGCAGGCAGGAACTACCCTTTGCCTCTCCTTTTCTCTTTGCCCCAGAGCCCCTGTTTGGAGAGCTGAGCACACAAATCCTTTTTGGCACCATCTGCTCTCTCCTCACCCTCCGACCAGGCTCAATTACTTGGTTGTGTCCATCAGCTGACACCACAAAATGGGCCAGTTAAATCCATTCCACCACTAGCAGTGCCAGGTGGGATCTTTCTGTACCTGAGACCCCAACCACTATGAGATCAGGAGCCATGTTTTCCCTTTCTTTCCTGCTGGTCCATGTGACTGATGGTCTGTTTAGGTTGTCCCTGTGGCTGCTCACTGACTCTATGGGTCATGGATAATTGGCAGATGGTCACGATTACTACCGGGGGAGGTCCTGCCTGTAAGTAGAGAACACCCCTGTTTTCTCTGCTTAAGCCACTCTGTCTCCCTCTTGAGAATCCGTTCCATCCCTTCTCTTGCCTACATTCTGTGCCCTGGTGGTCAGCTACGGTTCTAGCGATCACAGTGCTGAGAGGGTCAGTGATAGGCATGGAGAACTGGAGTTTTTTTGGATTTGGGTTCCAGGAGACAAGTTTGTTTCTCTCCAGCAGTGGAAATGTGGGCGTGTTTGGGGGCTGTGGTGCCTACCTTGGCAGAGAGAGGGAGAGGGAGGCAGTGAGCAGAAGGAACAGCAATGAGAGGGTGAGGGTCCTCAGTGCTCAGCCTCCCCTGAGACCCCGACCATTCCTGGACTTGACTTCACAAGACACCCAAAGGGTGTTCTTGACAAAGCCACTTTTAACTTCAACTATCTTGACATTGGCTTCTGACACTTGCAACAGACTCAGAAGTGCAATGAAATTTGGCAAGCTCTCTTGAGCACTCTCTGTCTCTCTCTCTCTTTCACTCACTCTTTCTCTCTTTTCTCCAAATCTCCAAATTTTAGTAGAGCTCTCTGAATATACTTAAGCACCTAGAAGTGGTGTGACATTTATCCCTTATGTTAAAACAACAGGACCGTATAAAGTGTTATGCACTTAAACTTTTTTTAATGTTTATTTTATTTATTTTTGAGAGACAGCATGAATGGGGAAGGAACAGAGAGAAAGGGAGACACAAAATCCTAAGCAGGCTCCAGGTTCTGTGCTGACCTGACACTGGGCTCGAACCACCAACCATGAGGTCATAATCTGAGCAGAAGTCAGAGGCTTAACCCACTGAGCCAGCCAGGTGTCCCTAAAGTGCAATGCACTTTATCATGTTACGGTTCCATATTCTTTTCTTAGTTGAGTGATAACTTGCCACAATTGCATCTAAACCAGTCTTGTGTATATTTTCTCTTCTGTCTCCTACCTGGACATACTTACTTCCTTTTCCTCTTAAAACTATTGTGGAACCATCACTGCCTGGAAGTATTTCCAAAGTTATCTGATAGAAGAGGAAACTTTCTGGAGGTGGAGACACACATGGGTAGCAGGAGTTTTATATGGTATCGCATCAGCCCGCTCAGCTCGAGGGCTGGGGACTGCAGCTACAAAGGACCTTCAGCACGCTGTCACCGTTGAACAAGTGGGAGGGACCGCTTTTGCACTGGCCAAGCCGGTCACGTGTCCCCTGTACGGAACACCAGAGGCTTCTTTCCCACATTCCTGAAAAAGGTTTGCTCCTAAAATGCCTGAGGTCTAGTCTCTGGGCAAGTTAACTTTCTAGTTCTTTGAAGGATAACCTTTCAAACCTTTGTATTTCTGAGTTTAAATTTGGAAAATGCTGTTTAGTATCTGCATGTATTTTCCTGTTTCCGTGCACGGCAGGATCCGCGTGGGGACTGTGTCTATGAACCAGTTCTAGCTACCAGTTGGGAAGGTAGACCTGATTGTCTAAGACAAATGGATATGGTCCCAGAAGGAGGTGGGGGAGGGAGTACTGGATGAAATCACTGTGTTGGCCTTTAGTACCTAACCCAGCAATGGACTTTTTGTATAAATTCCTAACACCAGCTTTTTTTTTTTTTTCAGGTAGGAAAGGTAATCTTTTTTTTTTTTCGGTCATGTTCAAGAAGTCTTATTATTTTTTTTAAAGTTTACTTATTTATTTTGAGAGAGAGAGAGAGAGAGAATGTGGGAGGGGCAGAGGGAGAAGGAGAGAGAGAGAATCCCAAGCAGGCTCCACACTGTCAGCATAGAGCTGATGTGGGGCTCAAACTCCTGAACTGTGAGAGCATGACCTGAGCCAAAATGAAGAGTTGGAAGCTTGAGGGACTGAGCCACCCAGAAGCCCCAGGAAGTCTTGTTAATTTTAAACTCCTTTTAGCAACGTCCAGTTCCGTGAGATTTTGGAAGCTATCTGTTAAAACGAGCGTGTGATAACGTTTGCCTGATTGACGAATGCTCTCTTTGCATTCAGGGGCTGATGAAGATTGGTCATGGTTCACGCACAGGTTCCACACTGGGCGAAGATGAGGACTGGATGGACATTTTGCTAGTGGCTCACTTGCAAGCAAGCCTGGTGCCCATGCACTATGGGGGGCTGGCCTCGTTTGTGGAGGGTGGCCTTGCTGGTTTGGGGCGGAGTGTCACTTCTATGTTTCCTTGCTCCAGATGCTGACTCAATCTGATAACTGGGAGGTGTTGTCTTTAAAGAGTGACCAAGACTTTTTGTCTAGTTTTTCCAAATTCTGAACATAGTGCTGAACCCCTGACATTCAAGGCAAGACATTTGGCTGACAGCTTGGTCAGGGACTGTCTGGCCCAAGCAGTGATGTGTATGAAGTGGTCCTTGGGGAAGAAGAGGAGCAGGAAAAAGTGGGAACCATATGGGACAATGAAGGAAGGGGCTGCAGTGGGTCTGGGGCTCAGAGAACAGGTAGGTAGGGAGGTTAGAAAGGAGAACACGTCAAGAACAGGGAATGGGCATCTTGATCTAATGAGCCACCAGTGAGGGGCACCTGCGTGGTGTAGTCGGTTGAACGTCCAACTCTGGATTGAAGCTCAGGTTATGATCTCAAGTTTCGTGAGTTCGAGCCCTATGTCAGGCTCTGCACTGACAGTGCGGAGCCTGCTTGGGATTCTCTCTCCCCCACTCTCTCCCCTTCCCCTGCTCAAGCGCGTGCTCTCTCTTTCTCTCTCTCTCACTCTTTCTCTCTCTCAAAACTTTAAAAAAAAGCAGGCACCAGTGAACCCCAGCTGACTCAGGGCAGCCTTGGTTCATCTCGTGCCTCAGTTTACCTCAAATGTACATGCAAAGAATGTCAGTGGGGAAATACTAAGATGGCTTCCCAAAAGACTCTGCTCACAGGAATTTCAGTTCACAAATACAACACTCTTTTTGCAAGCATACAGCCAACTTAGGAATCTGCAGCCCAGTTCTTGGGAGGTTTGAGTCTCAGCCAGGCTCTGAGTCCTTTCTCAACATAACTAGCCACAATCTGCAAAGGGAAAATGCCTCATGGAACACACTATCTCTTAACATGTTGGTCTTTCCCAGTCATGGGAAAAAATGGAAGAAGTCTTTTATAAATTAGCATTATGTTTTGCAAAGCCAAATTTTCTGCTGCATAGGAATAACCCCCTGTCATTTTTAGAAATACGAGGTGAGGTAATCGGCAAATGCACACACCCACATCTCCCCTCCATACACACGTGTGTGCGCACATACACACACGTACGTGCACATGCGTGCACACACACACATACAGATGTGGTTAGTGGTTACAGCTTGGTCAGGTTGGAACAAAAGCAACAGACGTCTCCCTGTCACCAAGCAGACACCCAGGGCTTGTGCCTGCCCATCAGCCCCGCTAGCAGCAATTACACAGCCCGTGGGTGTGATGGGCTGCAAACTAAACATTTGTAAAAAGGCTGTAATTAATGCAATTAGCTATTTACACGATAGCCCATAATGAATCCAAAGGCATCGTTATTGACTATTGAGTAAATAATCTGACATTAAAAAGTCAATGATCTGCAAATGAAAAATTCTCTCTTTTTTTTTTAAAGGAGGGAAGATGAAGGAAAGAAAATTAAGGAAAAGAGGAAAACAAGCACAAAAAACCTCCGCAGAGATGTCATTGCATAATAGTCCATTATGCCTCCAATTGAGCCGTCATGAACTATCAAAGAAATAATTGCACAATACACCATAATGGCTTAATAGTGTCAACATCTTTGCATTTACATATTTTTTTAATCAATGGAAATTAAGTACAAAAATGGGTCTTTGGGTTTCCATCCTGATTTTACCATTGTGACTGGGGGTGGACTGAGGGTCGAGTTCCCTCTGCCACCTTCAAGGGAGGGAGCAGTGCCTGAAAGTCTACTAGATGGGGCTGTTGCGACTTGGTTTATGGGTGCCGGAAGGGTGCCGAGGGTCCTAGAGGACCATGGTGCTGGGGAGGAGGATGCTCCACAGTCCTTTGCTGGCCACTGCAGCAGGAACTGGCAATGACGACTTTTGGTGCTGCCCCAGGGCCTGCAGGGACTGACCGCTCACCTTCTGCAGGGACATGGGCTTGCTCTCTCTTCCCCGTGCACTCGTCATGCTTGCACAAAGTCCCATTGGCAAGGTGCTTCTCTCCAAAGAGATATCAACGCCTTAAGTAACTCGAGTCCTGAGACATTCACAATCACTATGGCCCTACCTTGATTTTGCTATGGTTCTCCTACTCAGGGTTTGACTAGTGTAGTTTGATGGCTTGCTGGGGTTGAAACTAGCAATACCAACTCATCCTCCTCTTCTCCTTTTCCTCTTCTTTGTGGCCTCTTTTGAGAACGAGATTGGTTCAGCTCAGTTTTGTGGAACATTCAACACCTTAGGGCTTTCTTTATAGAGACTTTACATGATTGCCTTACTTAAGGAATCATGGATCGCTATCTATCTATCTATCTATCTATCATCTATTTGTCCATCCATCATCTGTTTACCCATATACATTCACACACACACATATATACATACACATGTATACATACATATACATATCTATCTATCTACCTATGTATCATCTATCTATCTTCATCTATCATCCTCTATCTGTCCATCTATCATTATCTACCTATATACATTCACACACACACACACACACACACACACACACATTGGTATTTATGCTTAAAGCCACAGTGAGCAAAGAATCCTAAGGCACCTTGGGACTTGGAGGGAGAGAAGGGTTGCTGTCTCCTCTGCCTGTTCAGGGCATGAATCCTAAGATGGCCGCGTGCAGTAGGAGATGTAGCAAGAATTGTCAGCAGCTCTCTTGGAACACAGAAAGAGGCTGAGGGTAACCAATTGACTTTCTGTTAGAGTTTGACCCATAGAAGAAATAATATTCGCTAATGTCTGCAGAGAGCTTTATACTTATAAAATGCACTAACAATCCTTTAATTCCAGTTGCTTCTCATGACAAAACTCATTAGCAATAGTAAGAGTAATAACGGTCATTATTTGCTTTGCACTTATATGCTGTGCTCATCCTCTATAGTTCAGACATTTGATCGCCACCATCACCAGCACTTAGAACACTGCTTGGAACTCAGAAAGAGCTGAATAAGTATTTCCTGAATGACTAGGTGTATAAATACACCTTGAGATGTAAATCTCCATTTTCCAGATAAGGAATCAAGCTCAGAGAAGTACATTAACTTGCCCAGAGCTGCACAGCAAGTCAATGGCAAAACTGGGTTTTGAAGTCAGACTTTGCAGTCTCCCAAGCCCTGACCACTCTCTCTCCATTTTATAAAGGAAGCAACGGATACAGAGAATTTTTAAAATTTTGTTTGTTTATTCTTGAGAGAGAGAGCACAAGGCAAGGGAGGGGCAGAGAGAGGGAGAGAAAGAATCCCAAGCAGGCTTGGCACTGTTAGAGCACTGTGGGACTCGATCCCACAAACTGTGTGATCATGACCTGAGCAGAAATCAAGAGTCTGACAACCCAGGTACCCCAAGAGAATTTTCAAGCCAAAGGATGTTGGGCTAGAGTTGTGTCAGGCCTGCCCGTGTTTGCTTCTACAGGAACTGTCAACAAGACACCAAGGAACTCTTCTCACTTCACCCCTCACATAGCTTCCCTACTGGGAAAACAGAGTCCTTGTTTTCATCCTCATGGAATGTGATGAGGGCTGATGAGACAAGATTCCTAGTCTGTGGGGGAAAGACTCTGAAATTACTGGCAGGGTGCTGCATGTGTGGAGCCACCCCATGTGGTGGGGGTGGGGGAGCTGAGCAAGACTGAATTGTGCACCTGCACTTTTTGAAAACTTTTGGCTTTTCAAATCTTTTTCCCTGGTGAATAGACCCAAATTGCTTGCCTTTCTGCTAGGCCAACACAACTTCTTTGTTTGGGTGATTCTGACTCATGGGGTGGGGTATGTGGGTGAATAGGCCTGATGTCATGGATAAGACGAGGGCAGAGCTGTGATTTTACCAACATGAGGGACATGGAGTGGGCCTTTCCTTTTTTCTGGGTTCAGGTGAAGTGAAGCTGGGTGAAGAATGCCCCATGAAGGGATGGGTACAGGCCTAGGGATCTTTACAGTGCACCATATGATGCCACCTTTATTCCCAGTCAAACACCCAAGATGGAGGGAATTGAGCTGCATTAGCTGGCACTGGGGTTTCTGAACGGGGCTGGAAGTTTTTGTACTTTTCTGTCTCACGGTCCTCTTTAGCGGGGACTATCTCCACCATCTCTCACCACCGTGATGGCTTTCAAGCATTGTTGCCTGTGCTGTTGATTAAACAAAATGAAGCTGATTGTAGCAGGTGGCTCAGAGTAGACAGGAGTAGGTATTGCTACCAGTGCACTAAGAAACCATTTATCAAAGTTTTATCTGATCCAAAGCTTTGGATTTATCAGTCACTGCTTACAAATGGCATCAAGCCAAGCCCTGTCTGAGTGTGTCTGGCGCCAGCTTTGTTCTTCTACAGAGCTTCACCCACTGGGAATATGGCCTTGAGTAACACAGCTAATAAAGCACACTTGGGGAGGGGCAGAGGTACACAGGGGATTTTGCCCCAAGAAACAGAAACATTTAGTAATTGGGGGGTGGGTGCTTTCTTGGTGAGGACTCAACATGCATCCTGTCTAGGGTGAAGCATGCAGGTCAATTGTAACTCCCCCAAATTATCAGAGACTTGCCACCTGGTGGAATGAAGGTTCTCAAAGATGGGGTGGGTGGAATTTCAGAGTTCTGGCTTTCTTTATTAGAATCAGTGTTGGCCAGAGCATGCCTCGAACCCCTAAAGGGACAGTGTCTAGAAAGCATGGTGGTAATGTCTTCTCTTACAAGATTTCACCCCCAGAAGAAAAACATATTGCCATATTTGTCTACACAAAGTTCAAAAGGAAACTCAGTCTAAGGGGACACCATATACAAAGGCAAAAAACAAGTGTCAGGAAGAAAATATTTGTAGCATAAATATAGACAAACTTTTGTAAATTACATAAAGTAGGGTTTTGGTCTCCTTCCTGCAAACTCTACTAAAAAGATAGGAAACAGTATTTTGAAAGGCACAAGGACAAGACCAGTGGGAGATAAAATAGCAGCAACAGGATTTGGGAAGGAAGGAAACAGATGGGTGAGTAGTACAGTGCTTGGAGGAGTTGAAGGTACCAATTCCTAAGCCCAATGGGAAGGCTGAGAGAACACAAGTGTACACCATGGGGGTACCTCAGGCACCCCACAATTGGCCAAGTTTGTTTAAAATGTATCAGACCTCCTGATTCCTCCTCAATCCAATGCAAGTAGAAGATACACTTGAGGGAATCATCCAGAAAAATGGGCAAAAGTGCAAGAGATGGAAAATAGGAGATAAAGGATAAAAAATAATTAAAGAACTACTATAGAAAGCATGAGAACTAAATAATAGAAGTTCCAGAAAGAGAGACTAGAGAAAATGGAAGTAGGAAGTCATCTAAGAAGGGTTCCTGGGGGGCTCAGTCGCTTGGGTGTCCAACTTCAGCTCAGGCCATGATTTCATAGTTTGTGGGTTCAAGCCCCGTGTTGGGATCTGCACTGATAGTGTAGAGCCTGGAGCCTGCTTCACATTCTGTGCCTATCTCTCTGCCCCTCCCCTACTCCCCCCCCTCCCTCCCTCTCTCTCAAAAATAAATAAATAAACATAAAAAAAGGAAAATCATTGAAGAAATAATGGAAGAAAATTTCTCCTGACCACAGTGTAACAGTTTCCAGACTGAAAGCCCAGTTCCCTGAATGAGCAGGTCTACACTATAACCTATCACTGTGAACTTTATGAACAATAGGAATGAAAGAGATGTACAAGGGGAGAGAGAGAATGTGAGAGTAAGAGAGAGAGAGCCCTTCAGCCTTCTCACCAACAGCAGTGGGAACAAGAAAGAAATGGATCATGCATTCAAAATTCTGAAGGAAAATGATATCCGCCTTGGCATTTTCTATCTAGCCAAACAATCAATCAAGTATAAAGACAGAATAAAGACAATTTCAGATATATAAGGTCTCAAATAATTTGCTTCCTGTTTGTCAGAAAGCTACTGGAATATGTGCTCCACCAAAATGAGGGAGTAAAGCAAGATAAAGATGTGTGTACAGGAAGCAGGAGATCCAACATGAAAGGGAGGTGAAGGTCATCCCATGATGATAGCTGTGCACCAGCCATTAGGGAATGATTTCTTCAGAGAGAAGAATTTGGGATGTATTTGAACTTGATGAGAAACAATTTAGACAATAAGGGGAAAAGTTGGGGTTGAATTAGTGAAAAGTATATGGAAAACTAAGAGAATAAATAAACACCTACACACACAAAAACTTTACCTCCAAGAAAACAAAAAGTTTTTCAAGAAAGGAAATGTAGTGTTCAGTTATACATAGCTCAGCCATGAATTGCATTTACAAGATTATAATAACAACACAAAATATTGAGCTCATCAAATTTATGACACAACCATTTTGGGAGGAGGGTGGAAAGAGGGTATGTGTGTGGTGGGGATGGGGGAAGATAGAATTACAATCTCATCTCTCAAAGTGAAAAGTTCATAGAAAATGCCTAACTGGAAAAAAATCAAGAAATAGAGATACAGACCTGTCATTTAGAGAAATGAAAGTAAATACCCAAATAATCAGCTAGAAGAGGTGAAAGTGGTTATCTCTGTGGAGCGGAAAGGGAGACAGTGTGTGTGCAGGAACTACTGTTTTTTATAACAGACCTGTTATGTGCAAAACTATTATACTCTAAAACAGTGGGTTGAATGATATAAACTTGGATTATTTCCAGGTCAAAATGATCTAAATATCAGCAATTGTGTATGATTCATCCTAATGCATGCATGTAAAGCCTCAAAAATACTAGAAGGAGTTACTAGGTTTGCTTGTTTATGGATTTTTCCAGCTTATTTGAAATATAATAGACATATAACATTGTGTAACTTTAAGATGTACAGCATGTTGATTTGATGCAATTATGTTTTGTAAAATAATTATCATCTTAGTGTTTGCTAATACCTCCATCAAATCACATAATTACCATACCTTTTTTTTTGTAGTGGGAATATATAAGATATACTCTCCTAGTAACTTTTAAGTATATAATATAATATTATTAGCTGTAATTATCAGTCTGCACATTAGGTCACCAGAACTCATTCATCTTATAATTAGATGTTTGTAACTTTTGACCAACATCTCTCCATTCTCCCTGCTCTGGTTACTATCACTTTACTCTCTCTATGAGTTTGGGTTTTTTTAGGTTCCATGTATAAGTGCTATCATACAGTATTTGCCTTTGACATATTTCACTTAGCATAATGATCTTAAGTTTCATCCATCCTAATGCAAATGGCAGGATTTCTTTCTTTCTCATGGCTGAAAAATATTCACACACACACAGACACACACACACAGACACACACACACAGACACACACACACACACACACACACACACACCCCATTCAGTGGTTGATGGACATTTAGGTTGTTTTCATATGTTGGCTATTGTGGAGAGTGCTACAAGAAATATGGGGAGGCAGGTAGCTCTTCATAATCCTGTATTCATTTCCTTTGGACATACAACCAGAAGTGGGATTCCTGGATTATAAAGTATTTATATTTTTAATTTTTTGAGGAATTCCCCTACTGTTTTCCATATGGAGAAATTCTACATTTACATTTCTACAAACAGTGTACAAGGGTTCCCTTTTCTCCACATCTTCCCCAACATGTAGCTTTTGCTTTTTTGAGGATTGTCATTTTAACAGGTGTGAGCTGGGATTTGCATATGTCTGATGATTAGTGAGTTGAGCAACTTTTCATGTAGCTGTTGGCCATTTGTATGTCTTCTTTGGAAAAATGTATGTTCATTTCCTCTGTCCATTTTCAAAAAATTTAAAATGGATATTAGTTTAATTTTGTTTTGTTTTTGCTATTGAATTGTATAGGTTCTTTATATATTTTGGATATTAACTCCTTATCAGGTGATTTGAAGACATTTTATCCCATTCCATAAGTTGCCTTTTCATCGTGTTGATCATTTCTTTTGCCACCCAGAAGCTTTTTAATTTGGTGTAGTCCCATTTATTAATTTTTGCTTTAGTTGCTTGTGTTTTTGGTATTGTATCAAAAAAATAGTTGCTAAGATCAATGTCAAGGAGATTTTCCCCTATGTGTCCTTTCAGGAGTTTTATGGTTTTAGTTCTTATGTTTAAATATTTAATCCATTCTGAATTAATTATTGTGAGTGGTGTAAGATAAAGTTCCAATTGCATTCTTCTGTATGTGGTTTTCTAATTCCCCATCACCATTTATTGAGGACACTATCCTTTCTCCACTGAATATTTGGCTCCTTTGTCAAATATTAGTTGACCATACATGTTGGGTTTATTTTTGGGCTCTTGATTCCATTTCATTGGTCTGTGTGTCTATTTCTATGCCACAACCATACTGCTGTGATCACTATAGCTTTGTAGTATAGTTTGAAATCAGTAAGTGTGTTGCCTCTAGTTTTGTTCTTTCTCAGTATTGCTTTGTCTAAATGGGGTCTTTTGTGGTTTCATATACATTTTAGAACTGTTTTTTCTATTTATGATTCTAATTCTCCAATATCATTTTGTTAAGAGTTGCATTGAATCTGTAGATGACTTTGGATAGTATGGACATTATAACAATATTAATTCTTCTGATCCATGAACATGAGATAGATTCCTTTCCTATGGTTGGTGTCTTCTTCAATATTTTTTTCACAAAAATCTTGTAGTTTTCACTGAACATGTCTTTCATCACCTTGCTTAAATTTATTCCTAAGTATTTTATTGGTTTTGATGTTAATGTGAATGGGATTGATTTCTTTATTTCTTTATCAGTTGTTTTGTTGTTAGTGTGTAGAAATGCAACTGATTTCTGTATGTTAATCTTGTATCCTGCAACTTTAATGAATTTGTTCATTCAATTTTTTGGTAGAGTCTTTAGAATTTTCTTTAAATAAGACCGTATCATCTGTAAACAAAGACAATTTTACTTCTTTTTTCCAATTTAGATGCTTTTTTTTTTCTTGTTTTGTTTCTTTGGCTTGGACTTCCAGTACTATGTTGAATAAAAGTGATGAGAATGGGCACCCTTATCTTGTTCCTGATCCTAGAGGAAAAGCTTTCAGCTTTTACCATTGAGTATAATGTTGGCTGTGGCTTTGTCATATATGACCATTATGGTGTTGAAATATGTCGCTTCTACACCCATTTTTTGAGTGTTTTTATCATGAAAGGATGGCATTTGCCAAATGTTTTTTCTGCATCTACAGAAATAATAATAATTTGATTTTTATTCTTTCATATATGAATGTGGTATATCACATTAATTTATTTGCATGTGTTGAGCTACCTTTTCATCCCACAACTTACATCTTGTTATATTGTGTATCCATGAACACATTTCTGTAGCTAGAGCTATTTTCAATACTTTTGTAATTTAGCCTTTATAGTAAAGGAGTTAACAAACTACCATATTATAGTATCAGAATATTCTGAGTCTGACTGTATGCTTACTTTTACCAGTGTGTTGTATATTTTCATATGTTTTCACATTACTGATTAGTATCTTTTCATTTCAGCTGGAAGAACTCCTCTTAGCATTTCTTGTAAGGCAGGTTTAAAGGTGATAAATTCCCTCAGCTTTTGTTTATTAGGGAAAGTTTTTATGTCACCTTCATTTCTGAAGGACATCTTTGCTGGGCAAAGTACTTTTGGTTGGCAGTTTCTTTCAGCACTTTGAATATATTATACTATTCTCTCCTGACCTGTAAGGTCTCTTTGAGAAATCTACTGATAGCATCATGTAGGTTTCCTTGTATGAGATTTTTTTCTCTTGCTGTTTTCCTTTTTATTTTTATTTGAGAGAGACAGAGAGAGGCAGAGGGAGAGAGAGAGAGAATCCTAAGCAGGCTCCACACCTAGTGCGGAGCTTGACATGGAGCTCGATCCCATGACCCTGGGATCATGACCTGAGCCAAAGTCAAGAGTTGGATGTTTAACTGACTGAGCCACCGGGCATCACTCTCTTGCTGCTTTAAAAATTGTCACTTTGTCCTGGATTTTAGACAGCTTTTTGACAAATCTTGGAGAAGATTTTTTTGGCCTGAGGTTTTGTCGTGAGCTATTAGTTTCGTAAATGTGGATGTCCATATTTTTTTGCAGGTCTGAGAAGATCTCAGCCATTATTTCTTTAAATATCCATTTCTCCCAAAGAGGTGCTAGGTTTAAAAAATACAATAAAACCTTGGTTTGCGAGCATAATTCATTTTGGAAACATGCTTGTAATCCAAAGCACTTGTATATCAAAGTGAATTTCCCTGTAAGAAATAATGCAAACTCAGATGATTCGTTCCACAATCCAAAAATATTCATAAAAATGATTACAGTACTATAATACAAAATAATACATAAAATACAAAATATGAAGAGAAATAAACATATTAAACTTCACTTATCTTTGAAAATCTTCATGTCTGGTATGAGGGAGACAAGAGAGGAGGGTTGTTGTGTAGGACGACTTTCCCTCTAACTAACAGAATCACTGCTATCTATTGACTCAATGGAATCTTTTTCTTTTTGTGCAACTTTAACGAGGAACCTATCCAATGACACTTGCTTTTGCCTCCTTTTGAGGATTCCATGGAAACATGACATTGCATTGTCGTGAAACAGATTCATCACATACACTGCTACAGCTTTTTTTAGGTCATGCTTTTCTACAAAATTTTGCACTGTTCCCACCTTTTACTCATCTCCCTAATCTCATTTCAAGTGAGGGAGTCCTCTACCTTTTTCTCCTCCTTCTCTGCAGATGAGCTGTGGATGTAGACTTTTTATATCTTGCAATTTTGGCCACTCGTATACCTTATTCAAACTCCTCAATGATTTCCTTCTTAACTTCCCCCGTAATCTCCTTCTTCCCACCTTTCTTTTCAACCCATTTCTGAATAGGAACCATTGTGTACACTTGCACGGATGTTGTCTACAGTATAGTATTAATAAACTCTTTTCAGGGATGCCTGTGTGGCTTAGTTGGTTAAGCGTCAGACTTTGGTTCAGGTCTTGATCTCATGCTCCTGAGTTCGAGCCCTGCCTCAGGCAATGTGCTGACAGCTCTGAGTCTGGAGCCTGCTTCGGATTCTGTGTGTGTGTGTCTCTCTCTCTCTGTCCCTTCCCTGCTCACACTCTGTCTCTTTCTCTCTGTCTCTCTCTCTCTCTCTCAAAAATAAACATTAAATTTTTTTAAAAAATATTAACTCTTGTCATATACTGTATTTAATGTAACTGGCAATAAGGCAGCAGAGGAAAGGGTCTATATCTACAGGCACCCTGGCCTAGAATGAAGCAAAGCATTCCTAAGCTTACTCTTGTATGGAAAAGCAAAGGACTGTCCATAGGTGCTTTGAAGTGAAAAAAATACACTAGTACCAGTTTTGGGCACCTTCCAATGTTCTGAAAAATCACTGATTTTTGCCAGACACTGCAACCTGAGACCAAACATCTGAGCATGGGAGAGGATCACCCACAATCCTGCAGTGAGAGAGAAAGAACCATTGGTTCAGTTGTGATCATGTGACATTCACCATCACGTACTAGTCGTATTGCAAGGCATTTCTCATTTATCCAGTTAAAATTTATTAAAAATGTTTGCTCGTCTTGCAGAACACATAAAGAACAAGTTACTTGCAATCCAAGGTTTTACCGTATAACTAAATCAAAATAGCAATCCTAGTTAAAAGAAAGAGAAAGTTTTCATTTTATCTTCTGTAGTTAGGAAGGTGCTTAAACAGACTGTCACTTTTGTTTTGAAATTCAAGATGGTGGGAAACAACATTTAATTTTGTAAAGGCTTGGTGGTTCCAGAAGGGAGAGGTCAGGCCTCAGGGAAGAAATTGTAGTGTGGTTTTGTTCAACAGAACTTCTCCTATCAGTTGGGGGATGTATTGTAGGGTCTGTGTTAGAGTATTGATAGTGGAAAACCACCTTAATCTTGTCCTTTGATTCATAAGTTGATAAAATTCAGCCTGTGCTGGCTTAAAGTTTCCTTTTGCATGAGGTATGGAGGAGAGTTTCTCTAACGAGGTGACATTTGAATCAGGCCTTACAAGGACATATTTTTTTTTTTTTTTATTTAAGTGGAATGCTTGAATGATACTCTTTGCCTACAAACATGAGTTCCTTGAACAGAAACCCTTTCTGTATTGTTCACTGACATTCATTAAATATTTGGTGAATGAGCTCATTGAAAGTCATAAGCCCAGAAAGAGCTTAAGTGGACATAATTCTGTTGATTTCTTGTTTGTGGCTTTCTATTCTAATTGACAACAGTCTATTATCCATTCTTCCATTTGCCTCCATTTGTCTGAATCAGCTGGTATCAGCCCAGATTCAGGAGTATCCAAGCTTGCAGAGGAGGCCTTCCTTCAGAGAAGGGTGTGGGAATAGAGAAGCTTGGTCAGTGTGTTAGGGAAGGAGATGTGGCTCCTGTTGACCCTTAAGAGAGAAAAGTGCAAGCTGCCCCCTTGGGAATTCAAAAGGAATGTCCCCTATACAGGATGAAGAAATGGGAAGGGGGGGGGCCTTTGAGTTACTATACACTGTAAACTAGAATGTGTGAACTAGAAAACATGAAACTGAGTGTGGAAAAAGGGTTGGAATATTTTTCTTGAATCATACAAGAAAAAATACCAAACTCATATTATATTCTGAACTTATCTGAAGGTTCAGCTTAGGATTCATCTATCCCTAAAACCTTCCTTGTTTTTATACTATAGTGTTCTCCATTCTCTCATTCACTGTCTTCTTCCTTCTTAAATATTGCTACATGCCCACTAAGTGGGTCTGCACCCATGAGTGGGAGAGGTAAGGTCCTAGCCCACAGGGGGCTTACTTTCTAACAACACCCATGGTGTCAGTGCTAGTGTCCTTTCCCGGAAGTCATGTTCAGATGAGGGCACTGAAGCCAGAGATTAAGGACACACAGCTGGTATGATGGAATCAGTATACTCACCCATAGCTCCCAAACCTTTACTCCAGCGAGTGGCCTTCAACTGAACCATCCTGGTATATGCTGGGTTTTATGTCCCTCAGAATCACTGCTTAGAACTGTTCACTTAGATTCTGAAAGGCCAGGCCCAGCCACAGGGTATCCCTTTCTTGTGTCTTTTGGAGTGATTAGCACTGTACTGTAGAGCTCCTCGAGATGACCTGCATTGATTATGACATGGATTATTGAGAAAGAGTTCTCTATTCTGCCTGGCACCAAGAACAACCTTGTTAGACTTGATTCCCAATTATGGCCATTGCACACTGAAGAGAAGAGAAATAGAGGGAAAGGGGACATCTTTGGAATAAATAGGGAGGCATCTGCTGAGGGCCAGGAATCAGGCCAGGCCTGGATTGCTGCAGTGAGGAAGGCATTGCGGTTAGCGCCAGACCTTTAGCAGGTCGTTATGGGACTCAGCAACAGCCACATAAACATCTCCCAGGGAGTCATGGGAGGATGGCACAGGGCCTGAGGAGCACAGTTTGAAGGTGGCTGATTCAGGCTGTTACCCCACAAGATGTCCAGCACTGAATGAGGGAGAAAGAAGGATGTCTAGTCACTGGTTACAGAGGCAAGCCAGAAAGAGGAGAGTGCATGGACCACACGGGGACATGGTGTGTCTTACAGTGCAGTCACGATGTAGGCTTTGTGCAAATGCCTCCAGGTCAACAAGGGCACATGCTTACCAAGAGCTGAAAGCCTGGGGGCACCCTGGGAAAATGTTTGGGCTTTACTCTGTAGGTCACTCACAGTCTATTGGCGGAGATGGTAACAAGGTCCCAGTGACAAGGTATGTTTCAGAAACATCATTTAGGGAGCAGGGGAGATGATAGGGGATTATGGCAGTGGGTGAGAAAGAGGCTGGGGGTCTGTGCTAGGGCATTTCCCAGGATGAAAAATGGAGATGCTTCACGGGTGACTAATTGTTCAGTGAAGGAGAATCAAAAGAGACTCTGAGGGCTGCTGGGCACCTGGCTGGCTGGTGGTGTTATGGTGAGCTACCGGGTTCGAGCCTCTGAGGTCCCACAGAGAAATTTGAACCAGAGATGTAATTTTGAGAATTACTGAAGTGTACAGGTCCTGGACGCCATGGGCATGGGTGAGATCAGCTAGGCAAATGAAGAGTTGGAAATCAAGACTAGAAAGTTAGGCACTACCTACATTAAGCACCTGGGAAGCAGGGGCCACCGAAGCAGGCAGAGAAGATGGAAGGAGAGAGACTTATCTCAAAAGCTGGGGTAGCAGAATCTTCTAGAAGGTAGAGGAGAGCAAAACTCATGATGAAATTCTCATCCTGGAGGTTGATCTATTTTCAAGAATATTCTGCTGTGTTCCATGCTGCGCTCCTCACTATAAAACTTGTGTCTTATTAAATACCCCAGTCTCCCCCAAATCTGTGTGCTTGGTCAGCATGGGGTTGCCCCTTGGAGTCCTGAATGGACTTCTCTTTATTGGACATCGAGGTCATGTCACTTAATAAAAGGCAGAGTCCCTGAGAAAACGGAGTCGGCTTGCCTGTGCTCAGAGTCATCACGGAAAGAAAGGCTGAGAGTCTGTCGCCGGCTCTCCAGGATGGAACCTACTTTTGGGCACCCCATCCTCTGTTGAAAAAATTAATCTGTAAATAGTTTATTAAGGTCGGAAATGCTGCCAGCGACCCTTTGGAAGCAGATACAACATCTTTAAGAGATTGCAAAGGTAAATCTTATTGTCTGGGGAAATGACTTCTGCACAGTTATTTCTTTTATTGCTCTGCTGAATGTGACGGCATTACTGAGTTTAATAAATCCTAGTGTATCTCTCAGGCCATGTAGGCTGATATAAATATCTCCAGTTATGTCACATTACCACCTTTGTACAGCTATACTGGGCGCTGATGACTGGGGTCTGATAAATGCAAAACCTCATTTGGTTTGTGAGTGATTGAGCGCTAACACTGTTTAGATTTCTTAATATACTTGTATTAGCATGAATAAGTAATGAGCGTGCCAGGCTTTTTTGAATATTTGATTGTATCTTTGTAATGGATTTGTGTCTCTCTCTTTGTGCTAATGTCATTGTAACTTTGTTGGTGTCATAACTCCAAGCCCCGGTAATTGATCTTTATCACCCCATCTTGAGTCAATCACCCTCTCCTTGCCAAATTGTCGCCTGCTTGTGTCTTTCTTTCCTGCACGACTCTGCATATTATCTTTTCGAGGAAAGGTCCTGGTCACCACCCCATCCTCATAGAATGCCTTTCCTGCTTCTTGAAGAGTAAGTTTTAGATTTTCAACTGAGGTGGAGAGAGCCAAAAGTTGAAAGTTGACAATGCCACCAAATCTGAGCCACGTCCAGCCTCTTATCCCCAACAATGCCCTGCCAGCCTATTCATTAGTGTGGGGCTCATGGGTCCAATCATTGTATAAGCCTCTATAAACAAGGAGGCTCTGAGACACAGAAGTCTCCTTTCCTAAGTCTAGAAAGGGTCTGCACTATTCATAAAATCTCCTATAATGAGGGCTTCTTGCCTGACGCGAATAAAGCACAAAAACCTTGTCCGTATACGCAAATCTTTAATGCTTGTGGGGAAAGTCCTCTTATGGAAGATTACTTAATTCCTCAGACCTGCTAGGAATTAATATTCTGGATCAAACACCTAGCAAAACAGTTCCCAAGATGCAAGTCTGCGTCCTTATGAAGAGGTGGCCACTAGGATGTGTGGTCCATTGGGTGCCTGGCAAGGATGCCAGTGATGGTGCAGCACTGTGCGTTCACAGGGCAAGGAAGGTGGCACATGGATGCTACTTTGAATTTGGGAAGAAGCGTGAGCAAGCACATGTAACGTGCAGGGGCCGGCTTGTGTTTCCATTGCTCTGCGAAGTCAGTTAAGTAGGAGCCATGGTTGGAAATGAATCCATTAGTGATAATGAGGGCTTAGGAATGTGTTTGAGGGGCACCTGGGTGGCTCAGCTGGTTAAGCATCAGAGTCTTGGTTCTGGCCTAGGTCATGATCTCATGGTTTCTGGTTCAAGCCCCGTGTCCAGATCTGCACTGACAGTGCGGAGCCTGCTCGGGATTTTCTCCCTCTCCCTATGCTCCTCACCCCTTCTCAAAATAAATAAATAAAACTTAAAAAAATGTGTTTGAGTTCTCCCACATTCTGTGTCACAACAGAAGTTGGCAGAAGCTGTACTTTCATGAAATGATGGTTATAATGTGTTCTCTGGATCTCTGATACACAAATAAGCAATGATTATTATTATTGTCATCATCATAACCAACTCGGTTTGAACATCTAGTGACTTTTTAAAAAATTTTTTAATGTTTATTTATTACTGAGAGACAGAAAGACAGAGCATGAGCATGGGAAGGGCAGAGAGAGGGGGATACACAGAATCAAAAGCAGGCTCCAGGCTCTGAACTGTCAGTACAGAGCCCAACACGGGGCTCGAACTCACAAACTGCAAGATCATGACCTGAGCCGAAGTCAGAAGCTTAACTGACTGAGCCACCCAGGCGCCCTGAACATCTAGTGACTTTACACTAATGACTTCGGTTTCTAGCCATAGTATATACAAACTGAATAAACACTGTCGGTTTGGCCATTTTGTTTCTTCTATGACGATTATTGCTCCTCACCCCAGTTTAGTATCCTCAACCTGACCCTCTCCACTAGTCTTTTTCTGTTCTACTGCTGAGCTTTCACAGAACTCTTCTTTGCACACTTGGCTTCTGTCTTCCTGTCTCCTGTTAGCTGCTCAGAGCCCCGTGGTCCTGCTGACTTACTTGATGCTGCTGACTCTGTTTTTTGTGGGCACCAGGGACAGCCTGGTCACTGGGTCTCAGGTTTTCCTCTCTGTTCTGCCTCATCCCCCTGATCCACAGCTCTGGTCTCTGGGGTTAGGCTATCCTGCTTGAACCTAACCTTCAAGCCTCCTATCTTGGCCTTCGGGACCCAACCTTCTTTTCCCTTCCTGCCCCAGACTCCCTGAACCCTCCAGGAACGTGACCTGCTGATCTCCTTTCCTCACTGGGTGTATGTCCTTTGGAAGTTCTCACCTGTCAATATGGGCTGAGTTGTGCCCCCTACCCCAACACATACATATGTTGAACCCCTAAATCCAGTGCCTCAAAATGTGGCCGTATTTGGAGATGGAGCTTATGAAGAGGCAATTAAGTTAAAATGAGGCTGCTAGGGTGGGCCCTATTTTATCTGACCAGTGTCCTTAGGAGAAGAGGAGATTTGAACACATCAAGAGCCACCAGGGATGCATGCTCATGGAAGAAAGACCAGATGAGAACAAAGGAGGATGACGGACATCTGTGAGCCAGGGAGAGAAGCCTCAGGAGAAACCAAAGCTACCAACATCTTGATCTTGAACTTCCCACCTCCACCGCTGAGGGAAAATAAATGTCTGTTGTTAAACCTCCAAGTCTGTGTATCTAGTTATGGCAGCTGGGGCAGATTCATATGCCTGCCCTCTGATCGCTCAGGCCCAGGGAGGCACGTGAACTGTGAATGTCCCTCTTGGACCCGTGACCTGAGTGTCCACTGGCCTGTTGGGCCTCTACAATGTGGACTGAAGGAAATGTTTACTCCTCTTCAGGGAGCGTTAACCTGAATATGCCAGGAGACAGGAGAAGGGGCCAGCAGGAAGGAGGAGACAGAAGGTGCTGAAATGAGAGGACATTTGGGGATCTGGAGGAGTGACAGAGGGGTTGGGAGCAAGGAAGGCTTTGGGACCAGAACACACCCATTCTTTTAGGATGGGAGCTTCTTTTTGGACTGAATCTGTTCGTGATGATAAGGACATAAAAATGTGTTCCAAAAATCCCTAGGTCCCCGACTCCGCCACAGAAATCCAAACTCAGATGGTTGTGAGAGGATGGATGACATAAAGCGTGCTGCTTTTGCTCTTTCCAGAAGTAGGGAGGGGTCCTCAGAAGCACAGGGAAAGTGTGTGTGGTCATTGTGGAGCTCTGGCCCCAGCGGTCACCAGCCACAGCCAGAAGCAGGGTCTGAACGGGGTTGTACAGCATAGATCTGAGACTTGACCAAACACTCTGTGGTCCAAGGCTGGATGTGAGGCAGAAGTGGGATAGGCATGCCTTGGGGTCAAGAAAGCTCCAATATCTCTGGTGCAAGGTCACATCCCAGAGGAAGTCTCTGGGATGAAAGTAAACCAGTTTCAACTTCCCTGATGAACGAAGGGAGTTAATGGGACCCTGACCCAGGGAGGGTCGGCATCACTACACGTCTCTGGGGAGTGAATTACAAGTAGATAGGGCTGGGGAGGGGCAGAGGTGAACAGTAAAGTGTCTTTCGTCAGAGAAGAGGCAGGCACTCTGCCCCTCAGAGGGGGAATTATAGAATGACAAGACCAAGGAGAAAAATCAGCACAGGATGAAAGAGAACTTTCCCTGGGTGGATTAGAAGTTCCAGAGAAAGAACAGCCAGACAGGGGTTCAACAGGGCAATCCCACCTCATAACCCTCATGTTTTCCAGGAGTGGAGGCGATGAGAAGCCCCCACCTCCTAGTCAGATAGGTCAGTAGAACCCAAACGCTGCTGTTTGGAGGCTGACTCCGCTTTCTAAAAATTGGCAGGGCCTGGAATACATTCCTTATTTCTCCTTCAAACCACACGGTGAATTTTTTAGTAAAAGATTCAAGGATCTTTTGAGGCCAATGGGATACTGTACATGCATATTTCATTTTTAAAAAAGCATATAAGGATATGACATGAGCCCTATATTCTGGTGTCATCATTCCTGCTTTGCATGGGGTAGGAATACCTTTGCCTGTTATTCCATTTTTATCATGTAAATGAATGAGTCACTCTGAACCCGAGTGTCATCTTTTTTCTCCTTTTCTAAATAGTCTTTTCCTCTGATGCAGTTGTGTAGAGGAAACACACACGCATAAGCACCCACACACCACAGCCAGATGCATTCTGATCTCCTCTGTTCTGCTGAAATCAGGCCTCTCCCACTCTATGTCACATGATGATGGGGAAAAATGTGTTAAAAAAGAAACTCTCCATTTGTGTGTGTCATCTTCTCCATGAGCCATCAGTAGAGTTGAATGCCTATAGCGAGCCAACTGCTCTGTAGATTTTGTCCTGATTATTAAACACGGAATGTGAAGAGCTAAGCATATAGAAGGAAGAGTTATTCTCTAGTTTATGTAAAGTCAGCAGTGAAAATAAAAATTGTGGCATGTACATAGATGTTTATTTGCTTTACCTTATAGTCATACTGCAGAGCTCTGTCTTCTGCGCCAAAGTTTTTTTTTTCCCAGCGATGACAATGGATTATTTCTGTAAGCAAGTGCTCTATCCATTATTAAATTGATTATTCAAATCTCATTTAAAAAAAGAAGCCAGATGGCAATTTTCCATTATTTGTTGCTACTGACAACCACCAACCCTAAACCGAAAGATTTTCCCTTTTTTTTTCCCTTCTACTGCTGCATTTTCATGTGGACTAAACGTAGCACCCATATTGGAAACAAATAGCCAATTACCAAACAATATTGTCATTATTGATTATTTTAGAATCATCTTTGCATTGACAGAGCCGTTGTTCTTTTGATGATTCCATAATTGACTTATCTATATTCGGGCACGATAAGTTTGCTCTCCGTTGCCGTTCGGATGTGAGCATTATTGTTGTTACTCAGTTGTCATGACAGCAAGAAACATGTTTTTACATGTCCAGCGTCCTGGTTATTTTAAGATCCTAATAAGTATGCCTTGCTAATGAATCAGAATAATGGCGATCCTGAAAAATAATGATTTTTGAAATTCTAAGGAGGCTTAAAATCTAAAAGCGAGATAATTGCTTGCACTTGTGGTAATCATGAAGTATGTTCCTTACACCACGTGCACTCACATGCACGCTCACACACATGACCTCTTCCTCTTCACATTGTGAGTGAGTTTGTACATTTCTATTTGGGAGTTAGCATGCTCGTGGAGATGGAACTTCCTTGGAGTACCTTTCAAAGCCAACATATGTCAGATCATCTCGTGGTGGGGGCCGTGCTTAGCATGTTTGTGATTTTAGGAACTTACTGTGGGGATCCTTCTTCAAATTCTTCAGCTGCTAATTTTTATCACTGTGTGTGTGTGTGTGTGTGTGTGTGTGTGTGAATCCACCTCTTTAGATGTCTTCTGCGTGTGTACAAGTGGGATTTGTTTTAAGTCACTGAAACTAGGTAGGTCATACTTCTAATTTATTGGATTCTTGCCATTCAAAATGTTGCCCCTTTCAAGACTCCAATGCCACCTGATATTCTAGGTTGGTTGATCTTGCCAAGAGAAAGGGCATTCAAGTCACTTATAAGAGACTCATTTGCCTTCTAGAACTATGAAGTACACCGGCACAAAAGTCTTTGGAGGCATCCTCAGCAAATGAAACTGCCTCTCTGAGTTCGAGGGGATTTTTAAAACCCTCTTATTAATAGTCAGTTAATTCCCTTGGTACTGGAGAGGGACTCAACAGTTTGGTCTGTGGTGCTTAATTCAAATTCTGCCCAAAAGAGTTCAGCTCCTTCTGTTTCATAAACTCAGGATTGTAAGATTGGAATTGTTTCTGTTTCAGAGAATGCCTGGTTGTTAAGAGATGGCCAGGTAGGAGACGGGCTGCCTCCTTTTCTAGTTGTTTCTGGAGGGCTTCCAAATAATTTAACAGCTAATAATCAGCTCCAAACTGAATGTACCTCATGAACGACTCCCTCCACCCTCCCAAAGTGAAATACCTCTTTAGCATCAAGAAACACTTCCTGGTAGAAAGACTTTACATATTGTTAACCAGAAATACACTTCGGTTCTGCAATTCAGAATATCTGTTCTGGCAATTGTAAGAAACAAAATATTAACATATAAATGCTGTAATGGTAAAATGTGCTAGCGTACGTGTTAAGTTTCTAATCAAACATTGCAAAAATGCATTAATCAGTATTTCATAGTTCATTACAGTCTGACTAATTTTGAAATCCCTCATGTAAATTGATTAAATGTCTTCTGCAGGCAGATAAATGGGCTTTTGTTTTAAGCAACCTTTACTGAGAAAACCATAATTCTCTGTGACTCAATTCTTGCGCATTTGTGACTGGCGCCCTTGTAGGCCAGCTCTAGATAATGTAGAATTTTCCTGTTTGCAACTGGACCTACAAGCTGGCTGTAACATACTCTATGGGCTGAAGTATTTAGTGAGCACCTACTCTGTGCCCAAGATGGTGCTAAGTACTGATAGAGAAATAAGAAAAGGAGGGGAGGCACAGTCTTTTCCCTTATGGATAGAGATGCCTCATATATGTGAACAACTACAAGCAAGAAATGTACCCACTTGATCAAGACTTAATTATAAGCTTTCTTTATTTTCCCAAAATTTAAACCAACTCTATGTATTTAAAATTAAAAATTTTTTTATTATTTATTTTTCAGAGAGAGAGAGAGAGAGCATGAGCAGGGGAGGGGTAGAGAGAAGGAGACACAGAATCTCAAGCAGGCTCCAGGCTCTGAGCCATCGGTGCAAAGCCCGATGCAGGGCTCGAACTCATGAACCATGAGATCATGAGCTAAGCCTAAGTTGGATGCCCAAATGACTGAGCCACCCAGATGCCCCTAAATAGCTTTTTAAATAGGCAGGTAGTTATTTGTTTTCAGGATTCTGGAGTTGTTTTCATGTGAAATCATGGAAAGGCCAGGAGCATCTCGAACCAGAGAAATTGATACTCTCAGAACTTTCTGTCTTTACCTCTCTGACTTAATTCCTTGCATGTCAACCTCCCCATAAGACTGGCACCTTTTCCCAGATAGTTCTGAGCTTATCTCCCAGTGGAAATAAGCTTACTCCATGAGTCAGAAACTCCCCAGTTAGAAACTCCCCAGGAGTAATCCTGATTGCCTCAGCCCACTCACTTGGACCCATCACTGGGGGTTCCCAAAACCTGTGATTAGCTTAGCTGGGTTATTTTCCCATAACCTCAGACCACAGAGATGGGGGATAAATGAGTCCAGGCCTCTTGCCAGCTCCTTGAGACATAAAAGCAACAATGAGAGTCAGACTTGAAAAAGGGGACTAGCTTATATAACCACGAAGGGAGCTTTAAAGTAGGCAGGGGTCAGAACATTGGGAAATGCATGGAGGTGGTCTGAGCACACCTAGTTGGGGACAGTGTGGGAAGGTCTGACCTAGGATGACAATGTATGTGGGGACTTTAAGAAATATGAGAAATATGAGTGGTAGGACTGTGTGAGGCCAAATATAGTAGGACTTGGAAGCCCATCAGAAAGCTTGCTCTTGAGTGGTTAGGAAATGGGGAAATATTGGATGTTCCAGATGGAAGAGCAGAAAGGTGATCTAAGCAGTGCTGGATGGAGGTGAGGTCTAAGAGATGCAGTTTGCTGGAGGCTGGTGCCATGAGCTGAGAATGAAGTGAGGCGAGAAGGGTCCAAGAGTGGCAATATGGACAGGGTGAATCCCATGACCTTCTCCCTGGAGGAAATAGCAAAACTGGATCTCAGACGAGGAGGGAAGCAATCGAATTTGAGAACTTTGAAGAATGAGATGTTTGGGAAGGAAATCTATTTAGAGGGATAGAATAAATAAGTAATAAGTAATAACTATAATGATTTCTCACATATAGTGAGTGTTTTTATGTTCCAGGCACTGTTCTAGGTGTTTGCATGCATTAACTTGTTTAACTTGGCCCAACAACTCTATCAGGGAGATAGTGTTATTATCCCACTTTTACAGATAATGAAATTCGGGCACAGAGAGCTAATGAATATGTTTATAATCATACAGGTGAGTGGTAGGGCTGGCTTCTGAGCCCAGTGGTCGGGCTCCATAGTCTACTCAGAATGAATTCATTTGATGCCAGGTTGAGCTTCAGGTGATATTGACCTACCCCACTCATGATGTCCAGGTCAGCAGAGAAAGATTAGAAGGACTTGAGGAGAGAAGGGCGAATGACTCAGAAGAATAAACACAATTTGAGACTCAGTGAGATTGAGAGATGAAAAGTCAAAAAAGAGATTCTACATCCCAGACTCAGAGAGCTGAGAAAAGACACACCAATTCATCAATGCTGATTTGTTTGCCAAAAAAAGTGGCTTCATTTAAGTGGCTTCAAAGTCACTTCTGAGGAGTTTCTAACTGGAGCTCATGGGAGCTCACAGTCTTGCCTTTAAAAGTTATATATATATATACACTTTTAAAGTTTATTAAGTTATTTGAAAGAGAGTGAGCACCAGTGGGGGAGGGGCAGAGAGAAGGAAAGAGAGAATCCCAAGCAGGCTCCACACCATCAGGCCAGAGTCCAACATGGGGCTCGAACTCATGAACTGTGAGATCATGACCTGAGCCAAGATCAAGAGTCAGACACTTAACTGACTATGCCACCCAGGCCCCCATGGTCTTGCTTTTTGACAAAAGAAAGACTAAGGAGTACATCCTAGTGTGGAACCCAGATCCTTGGTTCAGTGGGTTAAGTACTTTCAGGTGGGAGCAGATGGGCTTTTGGGATAATATTTCATTTTAATTTATATCAGAAGAAACATAACTAGCATATGAAAATCACGAATTTGATAGAGCTCATTGTTTAGGATGAGGATACATTTTTTTTAAGTTAGGCAAATTTTTTAAAAAAAGTAAATTTCAGAATAGACAGTTTGAAGATAGGGCAAAAATGCCAAGGTGGAGTTGAGAATGATAATTTGGGGAAACTTTGGGCCAAGGTCACATGTCTAATGTCCTGGCCCCAGAGAGCAGGACCCATCCCACCTTGATTTATAACCAGACCCTCACCTCCCTGCTCACACACGTTCTTTCCTTCATGGCAGCCCATAGCTGACTTCCGCCATTGCCAAACACACCAGGGCTCTCCCCTACCTGGAGATTTTCATTCCTGCTTTCCTTCCATCTGCTCTGCCTCCATATTTATTTCTTCTTATCACGATCCTACTTGTCATTGCAGAATCCTATGCTTTCACCTACTTATTCCCAGGGTAGCAAACACCAATGCCTACCTGGGCCACGGCAAGGATCCTTGGGGAAGCCGACAAGGGAGACAGTCAAGTATAATGTATACAGTTTCTGGCTCTCCCAAGAGAATGCAAAGTCGGGCTAGATTTGGTTTTCAGGCTGCCATTTGCCACTTCTATCGTGTTTATGGGGCTCATGGTGAGTGTCAGATACAGGTGACAAAGGAAGTGCCTTCGCGAGAGGGTCACATGCTCTGTGGAGGGGTGCACACTCTGTGGACATGAGCACCATGGGAACACAGTGTGGACAAGCTCTGCCTATCCTCTGTGAGGCCTTCCCTGCTGACCATTCTTTCCCTCTGGCCTGGAGTTGATTTCTCTCTCCACAACACACGCAGGTTGGAATGGAGAGGTGACATCCACGCTCACTGGGGAGACCCTGGGGGAATCTGCAGCTACCTCACCACAGGCAGTGACACAGAGGATCTCCCTGCTTGGGTGTTAAGACACAGTCTGGGCGAATCAGGCCTCACAGTTAGTCTGAATCGGCTGTATGTTCAAAGCAAAATCCACCACGAGATCCAATGTGGCAGTGGCCCAGATGTGCATGTGCCACACACACACAGAGCACCTAAACTGGCTGGCCCTCCTATGATGACATCGTGGGTTATCATCCCCATTTTACAGATAATGGAACATGATGAAAATGGCTGGTGACTCTTCTCTTCTGCTTCGGCCCCTCTGGCCTCAGCTCTGTCCCTGCTTGCTGGCTGATGCCTCTTGGGTGGCTTAATTCACTCACCTACGATGTCTCCAGAATGCTGCCATCTGGGCCAGATGCTGGGCAGAGTGGAGGCCGTAGGACTCCAGCACACAGCGGCAGCAGCCTGGCAGGGAAGCAGGTGTCACCAGAGTGGACGGTGGGGGCAGCTGTAATAGATGCTGGCTCCAAGTGCATACCAGGGAGGAAGACGGAAGTCTTCCCAGCCCACACTCTGCAGTGTGTAGCTCTGTCCTCAGAGAGGGAATGTGGGGAGAGAATCACCTGCAGACTCAGGCACCCCAGCCCTAAGGTCCAGACAGACTATCAAATGCATTTGGAGCATATGCATGAAATGCAAAGTCTAATTATGAAACACAGTGTCAGATGTTCTTTTTAAATATTATCCTTAACAAGGCACCTCCTTTCAGCAGACAGTCTGGCAGTAGATAGTCTTCAAAGGCCCTCAAGGATCTTAAATGATTCTGCTACAGTCAGATAAAAATAGTTAAAAAAAGAAAAAGGCACAGCAAACTGATTCTTAAACTGACTGATTTGTGCCTGACTTTTCACTCCCTTTGGCTGAAATTATTGAAGTTCGGCTGGAATTTTTTTTTCTTTTGGTTGTCATGACTGATCTCTTCAGTATTCACCATGAAGTTCTAGTAACAGGGGGGGCCAGAAGCCACAGGCCTTATGTGACGTCTCTTCTTGTCACCTGGACTGACTGATGCGGCTACACGCAAGCCAGGCCGTCTCTGCAAAGGGCAGGTGGAAGGGATAGGTTTCCTTTGAACAAATCACAGGGAATCCTGGAGCTGGAATCTGCCCACCAAATGACCTCTGATTATTTTTATTTCTCTTTCAGATTCATCTGAGTAGAAAAAGCTCTGTGTGAAGAACAAAATGTCCCCAGTTTACTTTTTTTCTTCTTCAACTTTTCAGTCTGATCTCTTCCTTGCCAAATTCTGAGTCTATGGAAAAATTGATCCAATCGCTTCTGTGTGTCATTAGTGAAATTATGATTTAAGTTTTGTCCCCAAGGATGTTATGATGGAGAAACCACAGGTATTCATTCTTTTTTCTGAAAGACACAGGAGTACTTACATTGGAATAATTAGTTTACCTTCATTATCTGATGAGAGAACAAGACGTCAAGGTGAGGTTCTGCTTTCAGTGATGTGAATTTGTTTACCTGGATTCCTCCCCAGCAAGCAAGGAGTAAGGCCTGGAACGCAGGCCTTCTACATTTAAAATATTAATAAATCTCGGGTGCCAAGTTACTCTCTGTGCGTGTCTAACATTTCCCTTATCCTGCCATCTAAGGGAAGCTTTCATGCCATGCTTTAATGCCAAGAGCATCTTCCGGGATAAGTGGTAACTGCAGCAGAAAGATGCCTCTCAGGTTGTGTATCACTTCTTGACAAATCAATAGTTCCAAACCTGCCAGCCCTCACTCTGCTTAGCTCAACTTGAGCTGCGGCCCCACGGAGGCCATGTTGGCTCCTGTGCACCTTCGTGGGTTTCTTTCCTGAAGGGGGCTGTGGGTTAATCAGCTCCGGGGACTTATTTCCAGGTGTGGTTTCATTAGGCTCCAATTAATCTGTGGAGATGAGAATGAAGTGTGTGCGGGGCTGGAGTAGGATGGGAGGAAGCTGAGTGGACAGGCCACGCTTCGGCCCTCTGTGGTGAAGTGAGGAAGCAAGGACAGGACTTGAACATGGTCTCAGAACATGGCAGACAGAAGGGCTCTGGGCAGTCCTACTGGGGAGACAGCAGCGTGTCGAGCCTTCTCACCTGGAGGAAGTAGGAGCCTTAGCCCGGCACCTTCTCTGACTGTGCCTCCTGCTTTTGTTGGGATGTCAGGCCATTCCAAGGTTGGGGTCTTATTGGGAGGTCCTGATGAAGTGTAAAGTGGATCCTGATTGGGTGGAGTGCTTGTGCTTTCTGGGCCAAGGGAACACACAGCTGCTGTCCCAGCAAAGGGCAGATGGGTGTGTCCGTGGGTACGGAGTTTGGGAAACATTTGTCGCTTTTTCCCACCCAGTCCTCACTATACTGTTGTTCTTCAGAGGGTAACAACTCTCCAATTGCCTTTCAGAAAAGACCCCTGCCCTGTCCTCACTGTGTATAGGCTTAGTATGTCTGTTATCAAAGGGCCCTGCATCCCACCTAGGCCAGGGGTGAGCATGTGGCCCCTGCCTAGCCAATTACATTATTTCCTAGGACTTTGGAACTTGAGCAGGATGATTCAAGAACAGAAGGGAAAACATTGGCACAAAATTTTTCCAAATGCCATGGCCTGACCGGAACATGGGGTAGTCCCTGCTACTAAGGCCCCAGATCCGCCCTGCTCCTGCCCTTTGCTGAGGTAGCTTCCACAGCCTTCCTTTTTGATTCTGGACTGTGGAGCTGACCCACAGCATTCTGGAATATTCTTCTTCTGTCTAAGAGTTGATTCCAGTCTCTTACAAGTGACAATTACATGACTAATACAAATTTTTTAAGGGTCTGTGGCAGGCCTTTGTGGAATATAATTTTTGTTTGGGGGAGTAGGAGAGGGAGGGGTTGGTGTTACTAATTAATCTCCAACACAGCAAAGGCCTTTTGTGATGTAGGAGGACTGGCTGGTGGGGTCAGAAACAGCGTGTTAGGTTGTGACAGAGACAGTTTACATATAGTGATGATAAGGATTACAGTAATAGTGAGTGATACCTGATTTCTTATTGTGTGGTCAATTTTGCGCTAAGGACATGATATAAAAATATTTTCACTCTCACGAAAACCTCATGTGCTTGGCATGCTAAGTATCATCCCATTTTATAGATGAGAAAATTGAGACCCAATGTGAAGTCTTTTGTCCAAGGTCATCCCAGAAGTGGTAGAGCTGGGGCTTGAACCCAGGTCAGCTCTTTCCAAGCCTCTTAGTTCACTATTTTTTTTTTCTGCACTGATTTTTCAAGTTTATCTTTAAGTCTGTCCAATGGTTCTCCACCAGGGGCGATTCTGCTCCCCAGGGGACATTTGTCCATGTGTGGAGACAGTTTGATTGTCCTGCCAGGAGAGGGGGCTGCTACAGACATCTAGAGGGTACAGGCCGGGGAAGCTGCAAAGTATCCTAAAATACGCAAGACAGCCGCCAGCAACAAACAATCTTCCAACCTCCAATATCAATAGAGCTGAGGCTGAGAAGGCTTTTCCCTCTGCACAATATGACCCAAGAAAAGCTTGTGGTGCTAGAAATCGAGGCAGGTGAAACCTGTAATCCCGTGTCCGCATCTCTCTGTTCTTCTTCCCTTCCCTTTCTTTTCCCCCTGCTGCTTTGAGAAAAACATAACGGTTTCCTTCTCCCTTCTTCCCACCCCTTTCCTTTAGCCGTTAGCCACTTTTGAAATGTTTTTGCTGGCTTGGAGTCATTCAGCCACTGCTTATTAATAATTTCCCCCTTGGCATCTGCTGCCGCCTCTGTGTTAATGGCTCGGATCGGAGTGAGGCCCTCTGAGAGGAAGACTGACTGCTCTTCCAAGGGGTTAACCTCCATTTTTGCTGCCCAGAAAGAGGCCTAACTAGGTGGAAGGGAGCTAAGTGCTTGAGGAGCACACCACAGGGCTAAAGGCTCCGACGGAGCCGTTGTGATCTATCAGATAAATAAATATGCTTTTCCAAAATTGTCTAACGGTTTATTTATAGAAGGGGTCCAAATGGCTTGGAAGGACTCTACTTAAGAAGCTCTTAGCTCTTCTGGCACTCCTCAGAGTGGAATGAAACACTTTATGGTTGTTTTCTTTGCCTTAATGACACTGTGAGGAAAGCCAAGATGGCCCCGCCCTCAGAGTGGGAGCACGGGGAGGAAGCCTTGTCTCCTCCTGGGAGAGGAGGTGCAGGATGACCCCACCTTGTCCCCAGCCTGTGACATCTTCCCAGTCCTGGGCCACAGCCATGTGGGCTGTAGAGGAGGTGGGTACCTGCCGCCCACAGGGAACTGCGCTCCAACTCCTGGGAGGGAGCACACAGCCTACAGGCGAAGGGCTGGGCTGGCCACAAGCAGACTCTGGTTGGCCAACTCATGCATATAACTAACCTCTATTGGATTGTTTGCCAATCCTAGGATATTTCAAAAATCTTAATGACTTGTTTCAATTTCCTTTTATTTTTTGTGAAAGGGAATGTTTGGCAGCATTGGTCCAACCTCACCACATGGTAACAGCTAACCCCTCTCGCCCCTCCACTGGCTAAGTCCTCACTCAGGCTCCTGCTCTGAACTCCCTTCCTGGTCCATGCAGGAAGCCAAGTCCATGGTCCCTGTCCTAGAGAAGCAGGGTTTGCTTTGGCTATCATTCAGGAATAATTAAGGAGCTACAACAATCTCAACAATGACAGAGTAAAAAATGGGAGGGATCCCATGATTCTGGGGTTAGACCAGGAGGTGAGGCTGGAAGTGATGGAAAGCTTGTTGGCCTATGCCATCAGGAAGGAGGGGGAGCTGGCATTTGAGTGCTGTGTCAGTGAGGATCGGAGGCCAGGAAGGAAGGTTCTGGCTGAGGACAGTGGGGCCAGGAAAAGACATGAAGACAAAGGAGAGAAGGTTGTGCTGGGCTTGTGTGGGGAAGCTGGGAGACACTGATTAGAGGGTTCACCCAGGGAAGGAAGGGAGGATGTGAACTCAAAGCCATGTATTGACCCTGGGGTCCAAGCCACGTGTCCCTTGGTCACATGCCCATTTGCCTGCATGGTTCCCCAGGGGAGAGAGAGGAGCCAAAGATTGACTGCAGGAAGCGGAGGGTTTCCTGTCAGACTTGTTCAGAGAGTTGTCCACTCTCACCCTTTCATTGTCTCCCCTTCCTGCCTCAACCCCAGATCAGGTCTTCTCACTGAGAGCCCAGCACTATGAACACTGATGGACCTACTTGCCAGAGAGGAGTGGGGTGGGGGAGGAACAACGTGGACTAAATGACCAGGGGACGTCCTTATTGGTCCTAATGCCCAGAGGCCCTTGAGGTGGCCCCAAAGTGGGTTATTCTGGGCCAAGTCCTCAGCCCTCTGCCCCAGGTTCTCCCTGGTCTCTCAATCTGAATCTCAGTCTTCACCGTGGCCTTCCTCTTTCTCTGCTTGGCCTGAGCAAGGATGAAGGGTCTTGAGTCTCCTGCTGCTGAGGAATTGCTCCAAAGCGAAGGGTTCTGGGAGAAGAGACTTCTCTCTCTACCTGCCCAGGAACAGCCAATGGGAAATTTGAGTAAGAGATGATTAGGATGTTCTCACAGACTCAATTGCAATCCCACTCTTAATCTGCTACATACGAAATCATGTCAATGTCAAGCTTAGCTGCTTCTCTGTTTAGGCCTCACTCTACTATCTCAGGATCTGGATGCCGCTTGAAGGCAGCCTTGTAGGATGGCCCATGGCGAGCCAGACTCTCCAGACACTACCAGTTCAAGGGTGGCATGTCTAGTTTCTCCTTCCAATTCTTGCACTTAGAAATGCTCTGCCTCTGGGGCACCTGGGTGGCTCAGTTGGTTAAGTGTCTGACTTCAGCTCAGGTCATGGTCTTGCGGCTCATAAATTCAATCCCCAAGTTGGGCTCTGTGCTGACAGCTCAGAGCCTGGAGCTTGCTTCTGATTCTGTCTCCCTCTCTCTCTGCCCCTCCCCCACTCATTCTCTCTCAAAAATGAATAAACATTAAAAAAATTAAAAAAAAATAAATGTTCTGCCTATAATACAACTCCTTTCTCTCTCTCTTTTCTTCCTTCTTTCCTTTCATCCTTCCTTTCTCTTTTCCTTCCTTCCATTCTTTTGTTCTTTCTTTCACCAAACCACATGTGTGAGGCTTCATGTAGTCATTTTCTTGGTACACTTTTTATTTATAAAATTCCATAGCATGGGAATCCAGAGGAGGGCACTGGGAACCCATATGGACAGGCAGAGGGGAGAAATTTGCTTCTCTGATGGTTTGTGCCATAGAATAAAGCCCAGTGTGAGGAAAAGACCTTGTACGAACAGAGATGCGGTGGGTCATGGTCAAAGAGAGGGCTGCCAACCTGCAGAACAGCTCATGATGGCAGGAAAACCCAGAGCCCCAGAGCCTGCTGGGCCATGGAGATGTGATCAATACGCCCAACACACGAGCATGCTGGGTGCAGAGTCTCTGTGTTCGAGGCTACGAGGAACACATGCATGATTTCGGAGATTATTTTTGACTGGGGGAAAATAAATTGCATGTTCCAGGATTTGAATAGATTAAAAACATTAAAAAAATGTTCTGCTTCTGATTCTATTGTATTTTTACTTTATTGCTGGTGATTTCTCCTTTGACTCACTAACGGGAATGTATTTTTTTCTTGGTACCGCCATTACCTCTTCCTGCTACTTTCCAGGTCACTAATTTTTCTGCTTAGAGTTCATTCTGTTTAGACTGATATGCTGTCTCTTTTAATGAGGTTATTTCTGGGTTATTAGCCTTCCTGTTATATGATACCTTATGTGGAGGCCCTAATTGATGTAAATCAAACACAGCTTGCAGAAAAAAAAATCAAAGTCATTCTTCAGATATTTGGTGGATCTCAAGCCATCTCAGGATTTCAGTATTTAAAACTACGTCTTCAACAAGAGGTTACATGTAGCTAATAACACAAATAAATCCTTTCTTATTCGTAAATTAGCAGGTTCAAAGAAGTGGAAATTGAAGGAGAGCACTGGCATTTGGGTTTGCTGAATAAGCTTTAGACAGAAATTAGGCTGAAAAGAACCGAGTGGGAGGGGTGCGGCTGTACAGTTCAATAACCTTGCCAACATATTTTTATTAAGGCATTCTTACATAAGCCATTAAGTTTTAGGTTAATTTTTACAGATATTTTCTGGCCACACTTCACGAAGAGCGGTACAACGAAGCAAAAGGAAGAATTTCCTCTAGAGCTTCTATAGGCGTCCTGGCTCAGCTCCACTCGGGAGGGATTCGGGGGGCTATTTGGTCATCGTTGCTATGTTGTTATGTTGGCATTACCAATAGGAGGTTGGTTTTTTTGTTTTTTTTTTTCTTGTTTTGCTCCTGGACATTAGCTCTGTCATGGGAGATTCTGACATGCAGGCATATTATTTTTATCTCGAAAGAAAGAAAAATATGGTTTGCTCTCCTTTTTCCTTAAGGTCTTGTTCATTCATTATGTTCCCTGCCTGTCTCAGAGAGAAATTGCTCTCCGCCTGCAAAGGTGTGGCCAGCTCGCAGCTCTCCAGAGGGAGCATTTGGGGGCAGGCGTCTCCGAGGAGCTGAGGATTCTTGGGGGGTACAGGTTTGCACTTGAAGTGGGGAAGGTGGGGGCAGGGCACCACCCAGAGACCGCACCCACTTGGGGTGGCCTTGGTACAAAAGGTCCAGTTCTGTCCCTTAACAACCATGTGATGCTAAGGAAGGGGCTTACCTGCTGATTGAAGCATGGGAAACTCAAAGGTAAACCCACCTGGCCCAGCTCTCCAGATACCAAAGTCGTCTGGAGTGCTCCACTGCCTCAACCCTCCCGAAGCACACACGGCCCCTAGTTTGGCAACGTGAGAATGTCTCCTGCGCAGGTCGGTTCAGGCGGATTCATGCATATGGATAAGAGCAACGTGGAAGCTTCCAGACATCATACAAGATGTTTGCTATGGGGTCTTGACAGTGACAGTCACGCAAGTCTGAGGAAGGCCCAGGAGGACACAGCCATTGCTGTTGGGGCCCAGCCTCCTGGTCACCGGATGCTTGGCCACAGGGCACCTTGGGTTCACACTGAGGTCAAGCCGTCTGATGCTTCTTTCCCATGGCTCTGAACCATGTCTTCCCCCTGCGTGCAAAGGTGAAGAGAGTGTGGAGAGGCTGAAACATGGCAGAGATGTGTGCTCTGCTCCATCCTCGGGGTCAGGGGCTTTCCCCAGGAGGAGGCCAGCTGCCTGTGAGCCTCTCAGGAGAAGCCAGTTAGCCAAGCGTCAGTGCCAGGGTGTGGGCTATTCCCACATCCCACTAGGAGGCACCCCAAGTCAGGTGAGGCCACGGGTCCCACTCACCTGGAGGCCAGAGAGTGACCCACATCCAGCCTGGCCCCTCAGAGGGCAGGAGAGCTTGGCTCCTCTAATTCCATCTGATCTATTTATGAATATTTGTAGTAACTTCCTGTCATAGAGCTTGAGTTTCTGGAAGAAACACTCAGAATTTGTATCACTGAATCATGAAGAAGGAGAGAAGGACTCAAAGTCCTTCTAGTGCAGTGTTGCCCAAACTTCCTCAAGGATTATTCACTTCATGTTTTTTTAAAATAAACTTCCTTTTAAATGTTTAAATTTAGTTATTTAGTTTTAAAAGAAAGTAGTTGTCAGTTCAGTACCTGAATGCATATCATTAGCCATAAACAAGGGGTAGTTCTGAAGTGGCTACCATTGTAGCACATCTGCCCACAGAGTTACAGACACACACACACACACACACACACACACACAGAGGCAGCAGGGTGTGTATGACACACACCTATCCCACACATCCCACGTAATGCACATGCATGAAACAGTACACAACACAGAAAACACACAAACACATGGTATGTGAAATACACATGCTCACACACAGCACACACGGTACCAAAACATACGTACTATGCACGCATTCACACACCACACACAACAAACATGTGCACGACCACAGAACATCCACCAAGCTAACAACATGGCCACCTAGGCCTTATTCCCACAGCGCACACAGAGCACAGTCACACACCCACCGTTCGCAATGCACAGGCACTTAATCCTGCTGTATACAGAACGCACGCCCACGTAGCACCTGCAAAACTAACACATGACACAACCATATACACTGCAACACACAGCACATGCCACGTGCAGGCGTACACATGCAGAGTCCACACTCTTAAGCAAAAGAAACATGGAAGGAAAACTCGAAAAGTGGTTATTTTGGGTACTTATCAGTTCCCTTGTTGTTCTTTTCTTCATTGTCTAAATTTCCTACAAGGAACAGGCATTGAGTTGTAACTTTAAAGGAGGGTCACCATTTTGTAAGCCAGTGGTTCCTTCCTGTGGCAGCCCCTGACCCCCATGGATCAATGGCCTGATGCCCATCATATCGGGTTCCTGGCAGAGGTAGTTGCTGGTGGCCTGAGGAGTCTGAGGGTTTTCTGAGAAGGCATCGCTCACCCCTGGGCCCCTCCATCTAACCTGCCTCAAAGCTAATTTGGTCCAAGGATGCCAGGGTAGGGGGCCCCGGGCTCTGGCTCCCTGCAGGGCCTCTGGCTCAATCCCACCACCCTACCCGACCCTCCCATCATTTTGTTCCATGGAATGGATTTTGTTTATTTATTCTTACTTAGTTTATTTGCTTATTTTGAGTTTATTTTATTTTGTTTATATGTTTATTTATTTTGAGAAAGAGAGTACACTTGCGTGTGAGCAGGGGGAGGGGCACAGAAAGAGGGAGACAGAGAATCCCAAGCAGGCTCTGTGCTGTCAGTATGGAGCCCGACTCAGGACTCGATCCCACAAACTGTGAGATCATGACCTGAACTGAAATCAAGAGTCGGATGCTCAACCAACAGAGCCACCCGGGTGCCCTTACTGAAATATATTCATTGGTTATAATGGCAGAGGGCTACCTGATGTTCAGATATTAGCCACGGTGATGCATAATATTCAAAACTTTGTCCCCCACATTCTCGCACGTCACTATCATCAGGTTGAAGAGCACAAAAGAGTAAGCGTTCACCTCTGGGTTCACAATTTGTTCTGTCTAGTCTGTACGTCAACCAATCTCTTGTGGAATTCCAGAGCCACACAGTTCACCTTCTGATGGCAGCCCAGAGTCCCTGAGAAGTGTTGCTTTGGTAACTTGAGACCTTCCAAGCTCTCTGCTCCTTTTTGGGGCAATGATGATCTATCTATGGATTCTAGAAGGAGCAAAGGCCCTGGGGCTCCATAAGCATGGTTGTGTTGCCATCCTGAGATGAGACACCTGGACAGGATATGTGAATACTAGGGTTTCTGATACCAATACAACACTGATTCCAATACAATACAACACAAATACCGGGGTTACTATTTTCCCTCTGAGCGAGGCTTGAACAACGTGTCAATCACCACTGGGGCAGTAAATGCTGTACAATGAATAAAATCAGGTTTCTTACTTTGTCTGTATTTCCCCAGAAACCAAGGAGATCATGGACATTGGGTACATGGTGCCAGTGCTGGTGATTTCATAAACAAGCTAAGAAAGTGTAATGAGCAAGGAGACACACACGCGGGTGTATCCACCAGACGGACTTTGGCCGTATGAGGAAACAGGGACATTGAAACCAGAGCGTGAGGCATAAGTAACACTGGATGAGCAAAGCTAGGGGTGAGAAAACTATTTCATGCCAAAGGAACAGCATGCCTGGAAACCCTGAGGCAGGAGAGGACAGACGACACATGGGACCTCAAAGGAGTTGAGTGGTGACAAAAGGGAAAGCCGGTGAGCCCACACTGGCTGAGACTGAAGGGCTGGGGCGGGATGCAGACCAGGAAGCCCTATCAGGTTTTGGCGTTTATGTGCCAGGCAATTTGACACGTGAAGGACACATTTTAAACAAGTATGCAGCAGTATTTAAGGCATTCAAAAATATGAAAAATAATACAACCCACACCCCCTGGGCTCAACACCTCTTTGCCTCCAGGTGGAGTCTTGTTGGCCTGATCTGTGTTCTAGTGGGCTGACTCCTCTTCGCCCCCCACTGGCTTCCTCTTGGATTCCTCAGGGGGAGCCCAGCAGGAGACTGGAGGACAAAGTGAGGGAGGGCTTGATGATGCCAGGCTCTGTCTATGCAGCCGTGTTCTTCCTGGTAACCGCCTCTTTAGCTCAGCCAGTGGGAAACTTCCCAAGGGCCCCTGTCGTGTCCCAGCACCCTGACCTTACCTTTGTAAACAGTACCTCAAAACTTATTCAGTTGAGTGTGCTTGCTGTTTCCTTTAAGGACCCACCTCCTGGCCTCAGCAATAAAAGGACCAGGGCATTTGTGTGTCTCTCCTTGGTTGAAGCCCCATCTTATCCCTCAAAAGTAACCACTATACTTCATGCTGTGTTCTCATTCCTTTGCTGGGTTTTCTGCTCTTAGCCCCTCATTTACGGCAGCCTCTCCCAGCTCTCTGCCCCACACTTTCTATTTCGGAGTAGTCTTGATCAACTTCCAGTTTCCAGCAATAGCATTTTTTTTTTTTTTTTGTCTAAGGACTTGCTCTGGCCATCAAAGTCTACTTTGTCCCCATCACCGCATGCCAGAAGTATCAGGAGATTAATACTTCCTCCCACCATCTCTCAAACAAAGATGGAGAGGAGTTGGTGCATAAATACGCCAGCTCTCTCATCTCTCTGACGAGATACCTGGGGCACAGGGTTTCTCTGGAGGATTAAGCTCCACTTACCCAGTATGAAAGCTGGCTTGACACTGCACCTCTCACTGGCTGCCTTCCCTTCCCTCTCACTTCCCCTCTCCCCGAATCATGTTTCCCAAGATTGGTTCTTAATTTTTAAAAAAAATTTTAATGTTTATTTATTTTTGAGAGACAGAGAGAGACAGAGAGAGACAGAGCGCAAGTGGGGGAGGGACAGAGAGAAGGAGACACAGAATCAGAAGCAGGCTCCAGGCTCCGAGCTGTCAACACAGAGCCTGATGTGAGGCTTGAACTCATGAGCCATTGAGATAATGACCTGATCCAAAGTCAGACACTTAGCCGACTGAGCTACTCAGGTGCCCTGATCAACTCTTAATTTTATCTCACATTCCCTTTTGTGGAAACTGCAATAAGAGGTGCATGTCTCTAAGCAAACACAGTACTTTGCGTACTTCTAGGCTTTATAATATTGATATTACATTGCCTGTAATTTTCTGTAACTTGCATCTGTTCTATATCATGTTTGTTAGATTCATCCATAATGGTATCAGTTTCTGTAATCCGTTAATTTTCACTGCTGCATAATATTCCATTGCATGAATAGTCATTCCCCCTTGATGAGCCCATAAACGTTTCATTTGCTATTTGAAGCAATATCGCTAAGAACATTCTTATATTCATATCTTTATATATCTGTGTAAAAGGTTTTCTTGGCTAAAAACCTAAGAATGGAATTGTTGTCTTCTAGGGCATGCAAGTTTTCAAATTTAGTTGCATCAATGGTTGTATCAAATGATATGCTCTCTAGCACAATTTTGTGATTTCTTTTGCTTTCTATCCTGCCAACACTTGATATTGTCAGACCTTCTAACACCTTCTTGTGTTGGGAGGCATCATTAGAGTTTCAAATTGCATTTCCTTGGTTAATGAGAGTGAGAGCATCTTTTCATGTGTATGGGGGGTCATTTTTTGTGAATGGATGGTTAATAATTTTTCTTTGGGGTTGATTTTACTGTCTTTTTGAATATTTTTAAAACTTTCAACATTCTGTGTATAATTATCTGTTGATTATATATATATATATATATATATATATATATACTATACAGATACTAGAAATATCTTCTTGTCTGTGGATTATCTACTCATCCTCTTATGGTGTCTTTGAATGAACAGAAGCACTACAGAATTTTAAAGATGGAAACTGTGGCATGTTGTAGTTGTGCTTTTATAAAGGATTCTCTGATACTTTCTGATGAATGGACTGGGAAGTGGTTCAGACAAAGTGGGTAGAGGAAAATCCACTGGAGACCATTGACTATAACAAATCAGAAGGGGTAGTTGGTGGTTGAACTAAAAAGAAGACAATAAAAATGGAGAGTAATTAGGATATCCAAGAGAGATCTTGGAGAAGAATTTATGGGATTTTATAAGGATGAGAAGGAAGTAGATGTTAAAAGCGACTGCCTGGAATTCAGGTTCCAGCCAAGATGGGGTAGCAGGGTCCTGACTGATCTTCATACCTGAAAAATAGGGACAAAATATATATTTGAAAAATTGTGTGGACTATTAGGCAATAAAAGACCCAGATTTCTAAGAGATGGGAAATAAGTGAGGAGATCCCTAAATAAGATGCCCCAGCTCACCGCCTGGGATCAGGTTCCATACCATAGTGAAGGGAAAGGGAGCTGCAAGGCAAAATGGACAAATTCACAATGTAATCAGAGATCTCACACCACCCTCTTATTATTGATAAGAGAAGTTGAGAGAATATCATTAAGGATATACAAGATTTAAACAGTACTACCAACCAACTTTGCGTGATCGGTATCTATAGAACATTCCATAAAACAACAGTAGAACACACTAAATTGTAACTGGGGCTTTACCAAGACAGAATATGTGCTAGACCACAACAATAAACCCAGTGAATGTGAAAGGATTCATATCCTGTTGGATATATGTTTTCCAGCCATGGTAGTGATTAGAAATAATAACAGACAAATATGTGAAAGATCTCCCAATATTTGGAAAGTAAACAACACACTCCTACATAACGTATTTGTCAAAAAATACATAAAAATAGAAATGTGGAAGGATTTTGAACTGAGTGGAATGAAAACACAGTACACGAATGTTTGTAAGAAGCTGATTAAAACAGCATTTGGAGGGAAATTTATAGCACTAAACATCTATATATAGAAAAGAAGAAAGATCTCAAACAAATTACCTCAGCTTTCAGCTTAAGAAACTAGAAAAAGAAAAGCAAATGAAACTCAAAGTAAGCAGAAGAAATGAAATAATATAAATCAGAGTGGAAATCAATGAACTAGAAAACAGAAAAACAATCTAAAAAAATAAATGGAACAAAAACTATTTTCTCTGAGAAGTTGAATAAAACCAGTAAATCTCCAGCTATGCTGATCTGGAAAACAAGTAGCAAAGGCAATAATTACCAATATCAGAAGTGAGAGTACACTTTCTATGGCTATTAAGAAGTTAATAAAGGGATATTATAGGCAACTATATAAAAATTATATATAAAACTGTATATAAATAACTATAAATAAATTCATTGACTTAAATGAAATAGATTTCTCAAAAGACAAAAACCACCAAAAATTACTCAAGAAGAATTAGATAGCATGAATAGCCCTATATCTATTAAAGAAAATGGAATTTTAGTTAACAGCCTTCCCACGAAGAAAACTTCCGTCCATCCAGTTTCACTTGTGAGATCTACCAAGCATTGAAGGAAGAAATGGTACCAATTCTACATAAGCATCTTCAGAAATTGGAAGAGGAAAGGATGCTTGCCAACACAATCTGTAAGATCAGAACCACCCTGCTACTACAAATCATACAAAAAGTGTATAAGGTAATTACAGTCCAATATCTGTCACAAACATAGATGTAAAAGTTCTTAAAATTTTTTTAGTAAATCAATTAAAGAAGTATAAAGGGTAATGCGTCACGAGGAGAGATTTGGGACACATTGAGGGGAGTGGGTGGAGGGAGGGATTTTTGTAGTGGGAGACTTAATTGTGGTTAAATACTTTGTGGGCAGGAACCAGCACTCACAGAGGCAATAATGGACGGCCCAATCTTTTTTAGATTGGAGTTTGTCACCTCTGGTTGTGCATTCAAATTGCCTGGATAACTTTGAAAAAATGCTGATGCCCCATCCACTATCCCTATCTACTCTCCCACCCTGCACCTCCTTCTGGAATGAGCCGTGGATTTTCTTCTTCTCCTCCTCCCCCTCCTCCCCCTCCTCCCCCTCCTCCCCCTCCTCCTCCTCCTCCTCCTCCTCCTCCTCCTTCTTCTTCTTCTTCTTCTTCTAAATGAGAGCTCACTAGGGATTCAAATATGTAGCCATGGTAAAAAACCATTGTCCTTGGGGGGATGGGCAAAATGAGTGAAAGAGAGTGGGACACAGGCTTCCAGTTATGTAATGAATACATCACAGGAATAAAAGGCACAGCATAAGGAATATAGTTAATGATATCATAATGGTGTTGTGTGGTGACAGATGGTAGCTACACTTGTGAACAGAACATAATATACAAACTTGTCAAATCACTATGTTGTACACCTGAAACTAATGTAACATTGAACATTGTGTGTCAAGTATACTAAAAAAAGAAAAAAGAGAAAAGAATCATTGTTCTGAAAAATATGGTCTGGGATCTCAATCATAGGTGAAGTAATTTGCCTTAGGTGTGAGGAAAGCTGCTCATTGTAGCAGGAAGGAAGGAAAGAGGAAACAGGTGTAGGAAATTTTGAGAGCTTGTTGGGAAACATTAAGGTAGGTCCACTTAGTTGTGTTACATTTTAAGGATTCTTTACAAAAGTGATCATATAATTCTTTTAAAAATATAACCATTGTGGTATAGTTAACATACAACGCTATATTAGTTTCAGGAGTATACATAGTGATTCGACAACTCTATACATTACTCAGTGCTTACAGTGGCAAGTGTAGTCACCATCTGTCACCATCAACATTATTACAATATTATTGACTATATTCCCAATGCTGTACTTTTCATTTCCATGACTTTTTAATTTTATAACTGGAAGTTCATCCCTTTTAATTCTCTTCATCTATTTTGCTGACTTTCTTCTCCCCACCCCTTTGGAAACCACCAGTTTGTTCTCTGTATTTATATGAGTCTGTTTTTCTGGTTGTTTTTTCATTTGCTTTGTTTTTTAAATTTCACATATAAGTGAAATCGTGTGATAACTATTTTTCAATCTGATTTATTTCACTTAGCATAATACCCTTTAGGTCCATCCATGTTCTCCCAAATGGCAAGATCTCATCCTTTTTCTTGGCTTAGTCAATATTACGTTGTATGTATGTATGTATGTATGTATACACCACATCTTCCTTTTTATTCATCTATTGATGGATATGTGAGTTGCTTCCATATTTTGGCTATTGTAAATAATGCTGCAGTGAACATAAGGGTGCATATATTTTTAAGAATTAGTGTTTTCAGTTTCTTTGGGTAAATACCCAGTAGTAAAATTACTGGGATCATATGGTATTTCTACTTTCAATTTTTTGAAGAAACAGAAAACTTCTGTTTTCAATAGTGGTGGCACCAATTTACATTCCTACCAACCATGCATGAGGGTTTCCCTTTCTCCATATCCTTGATAACACTTGCTATTTCTTATCCATTTGATAATAAGCCATTCTGAGAGGTATGAGATGATCTCTCCTTGTGGTTTTGATTTGCATTTCCCTGATGATGAGTGATGTTGAGCACCTTTTCATGTGCTTTTTGGCCATTTGGATGTCTTCTTTGGAAAAATATCTATTCAGTTCCTCTGTCCATTTTAAACTTGAATTTTTTCTTGGCATTAAGCTGTATAGGTTCTTTATATATTTTGAATATTAACCCCTTAACATATTTGCAAATATTTTCTCCCATTCTGTAGGTTGTGTTTTTGTTTTGTTGGTTTCCTTTGCTATGCAAAAGCTTTTTATTTTGGTGTAGTCCCAATAGTGTATTTGGGACATATTGCTTATGTTTTCTTTTAGGAATCTTATGGTTTCAGGTCTCACATTTAAGTTTTTAATAAATTTTGTTGATTTTTGTGTATTGTGTAAGAATTGGTCCAGTTTCATTCCTTTGTGTGTAGCTGTCTTGTTTTCCTGACACCATTTATTGAAAAGACTATTTTTTCCTTATTGTATATTCTTGCCTCCTCTGTTGTGGATTAATTGACCATATCAGTCTGGGCTTTGTGCAGGTACTATACTGTTTTGATTACTATAGCTTTGTAGTATACCTTAAAATCTGGGCTTGTGATACCTCTCGCTGCGTTCTTTCTCAAGATTGCTTTGGTTATTTGAGTTTTGTAGTTTCATACAAATTTTAGAAAATTTAGAAAAAATTATTTGTTCTAGTTCTATGAAAAATGCTATTGGTATTTTGATAGGGATTGCATCACATCTGTAGCCTGCCTTGGGAAATGTGGTCATGTTAACAATAATAATTCTTCTAATCTTCATTTTCATTTGTTAATACCTTATAGTCTTCAGAGTATAGGTCTTTTAACTCCTTGGTCAAGTTTATTCCTAGGTATTTTATTCTTTTGGTGCGGTTGTAAATGGGATTGTTTTTTAATTTCTCCTGCTAATTCAGAAGTATAGAAATGTCATGTCATCCACAAATAGTGCAAATTTTACTTCTTCCTTACCAATTTGGATGACCTTTTTTTAAAATTTTCTGATTACTGCACCTAGAACTTCCAGTACTATGTTGAATAAAAGTGGTGAGAATGGATATCCTTGTTTTGCTCCTGATCTTAGAGGAACTCTAAGTTTTCAGTTTTTCACCACTGAGTGTGATGTCAGCTGTGGGTTTTTTATATATGGTCTTTAGTATGTTGAGGTATATTCCCTCTAAACCTACTTTGTTGGGAGTTTTTATCACGTATAGATATTGTACTTTGTCAAATGCCTTTTCTGTGCCTATTGAGGTGATCATATGTTTTTAATCCTTCTTCTTGTTAATGTGATGTATCACATTGAATGATTTGTGAATATTAACCATTTGCATTCCTGGAATAAATCCTATGTGATTATGGTGAACGATCCTTTTAAAGTATTGTTGTATTGTTGAATTCAGTTTGCTAGTATTTTGTTGAGGATTTTTGCATCTATGTTCATCAGGGATATTGGCTAGTAGTTTTTTATTTTCTTTTTATGTAGTGTCTTAATTTGGTTTTGGTATCAGAGTAATGCTGGCCTCATAGAATAAATTTGGAAGTTTTCCTTCCTCTTTGTTTTTTTGGAATAGATCCATGACATATTTAGAAAAAAATTTTTTATTTCTAAACACTGTGGATTTAAAAATATATTTTATACTTGTTAATTTCTAATTTAATTCTATTATAGTCAGGGAAAATACTCTAAGATTTCAACATATAATATTTACTGAGTCTTTTTAAATCTCTCAACAAATGGTCTATCTTGGTGGCACTTGAAATGAATATGCATTTTGTTGTTGGATGTAGTGTTTTATGTGTCTCAGGTTATACTGGTTGATTATATCCAGACATTCATTTTCCTTATACGTTTTTTGGTTGTTGTTGTTTACTTGTTCCCCTAACCACTGGCAAGAGAATAAAAGTCTTCAGTTATAATTCTAAATTTGTCTATTTCTCCCTCTAGTTTTGTAAATTTTTATTTCATGTATTTTGAAGATCTGTTGTTATGTGCACTTTCATTCAAGGTATCTTCTTCATGAATTGACCCTTCATCAATATTAAATGTCCCACTTTATCTTTAGAAATGTTTTTTATTTTGAAATCTTGTCTGATTATAATATAACTGCATTGCCTTTCTTGTTCTTATTATTTGCGTATCTTTTACTTTTAACTTATTTGTGTCTTTATATTTAAAGAGTGTTTGTTATAGGCAGCATATAGTTTGGTCTCAATATTTTACTTGAACGTTAATGATATTTAGTAGTATTATTGATGTCAGGTTTAAGTCTACCAATCTAGCTTCCTATATGCTAGTTGTTCATTTATTTCCACTATTAGATTAATTGAGAATTTTTAGTGTTTCATTTTTTAATTGAAATCTAATTGGCATGTGATATTAGTCCCAGGTGTACAGCATAATGATTCAACATTTGTATATTTTGTAAAATGATCACCACAATAAGTTTAGTTACTATCTATCATTTTATAAAGTTACACATTTTTTTCTTATGATGAGAACTTTTAAGATTTCTTTTCTTAGCAATTTTCAAATTTGCAGTATTATTGACTATTGTCACCATGCTGCACATCACATCCCTATGATTTACTTATTTTATAACTGGGAGTTTGTATCTTTTGCTGTCTTCACTTGTTTTACCCACCCCCCACTCTCTCCCCTCTGGCAACAACAATCTAATCTCTGTATCTGTAAATTTTACTTTGTTTTTGTCTGTTCATTTGTTTTGTTTTTCAGGTTCCAAGGTTAAGTGAATTCATATGGTATTTATCTTTCTTTGCCTGACTTATTTCATTTAGCATAGCATTTACTTATTTCACTTATCCTCAGGGTCCATCCATGTTGTCTCAAATGGCAAGATTTCATTCTTTTTTATGGCTGAGTAGTATTCCATTGTATCTATATCTATCTCACATTAAAATTTTTTTTAACATTTATTTATTTTTAGAGACAGAGAGAGTCAGAGTGTGAGTGGGGAGGGGCAGAGAGAGTTGGGGGGGGCACACGGAATCTGAAGCAGGCTCCATCCAGGCTCCAAGCTGTCAGCACAGAGCCTGATGTGGGGCTCTAACCCACAACTGTGAGATCATGACCTGAGCCGAAGTTGGATGCTTAATCCACTGAGCCACTCAGGCGCCCCTATCTCACATTTTCTGTATCCACCCATCCATTGATGGACACTTGGGTTGTTTCCACAGTTTGGCTATTATGTTGCAATGAACAGAAATGTGCATGTATCTTTTCAATTAGTGAATTTATTTTCTCCAGACATATACCCAGAAATGGAATAATTGGATCATAGGGTAGTTCTATTTTTAGTTTTGGAGAAACTTCCATACTGTTTTTCATAGTGGATGCATCATTTTCCACTCCCACCAATGGTGCATGAAGCTTCTCTTTTCTCCACATCCTTGCCAACACTTGCTATTTCTTATCTTTTTTTTTTTATAATAGCCAATCTTAAAGGTGTGAGGTGATACCTCATTGTGGTTTTCATTTGCATTTTCCTGATGATTAGTGATGTTGAACATCTTTTCTTTTTTTCATTTTAGAGTTTTTATTTTTATCAAAGTTATTATAAAAGTTATGCATGCACATTGCTTAACGAGGCAAGTAGTTGTACAAGGTGTATTCCCTTTTAAAAGGTAGTCTCTTGAACATCTTTTCAAGTTCCTGTTGGTCATCTGTTTGCTTTCCTTGGAAAAATGTCTATTCAGGTCCTCAACCTATTTATTAATTGGAGTATGATGATGATGATGATGATGTATGATTTTTTCATATACTTTGGATATTAACCTCTTATCATATATGTGATTTGCAAATATCTTCTCCCTTTCAGTAAGTTACCCTTTTATTTTGTTGATGATTTACTTGCTATGTACAGTTTCTTACTTTGCTTTAGTCCTATTTGTTTATCTTTACTTTTGTTGTCATTGCCTTTGGAGTCAGATGCAAAAGAATATATCCAAAAGTGATGGCAAGGAGTTTACTACTTTTTTCTTCTTCTAGGAGTTTTATTGTTTCTTGTCTTACATTAAAGTCTTTAATCCATTTTGAGTTGATTTTCGTGTGGTGTAAGATAGTGGTCCAGTTTCATATTTTTTGCATGTGGCTCTCACTGAGACACTTGTCAACCATGACAGCAATGCCATACTCCATGCAGTATAGAAAAAACAGTGGATGTATGATTTTTAACTGAATGAGTGTATAATAATTTACCTATTGTATAGATGACTTGTTATATAAATTCCCCAAATCTCTCCCTCCTGGTATCACACTCTTATGTAATCCCCTACTCTTCAGTGTGAACTGGATTTAGCGAGTTGCTTTGAATGAATAAAATACAGCAAAATTAATGGGAAATCACTTCATGATTAGTTCACAAAGGATTCCTAACACTCTCTTGCATTTTCTCTGCTTGATTGTTGTGATGAAGTAAGCTGCAATACAGAGAGGCCCATAAGGCGATAAACTGAGGGTAGGCTCTTACCAACAGCCAAAGAGAAAATGAGGTCCCATTTGCAAGAGGTTGCAAGGAACTGAATCCTGCCAACAGCCACATCAGTGAGCTTGCACATGGATCCTTCTCTGGTTGGTCCTTAAGAGAAAACCTTAGCCTCAGCTGTCATCTAAGGATGATATCATCTTAGAAAAGACTCTCACTTAGAGAACCCAGAAAAGCCATGACCAGATATTACAAACATTGTGATAGTATAAATGTTGTTGACTTAAGTCATTAAGTGTTGGGATAATTTATTACACAGCAATAGATTATTAATACATGTTTCCTATCTACTATTTTTGGACTTTACTCCCTATTCTTTTATTTGCTGTTATGAATAATGCTGAAGCCTTGGGCACATCTTCTTCATCTTCAGAAGTGAATTTCCGTAAGTGGAGCTGATGAGTCTAAAGGAATGAGCAGTGCTCACTTTGGTAGTGTATCTAATAAAAACTTGGAATGATACAGAGAATACTGACATGGCCACTGCATAAGGATGACATGCAAACTCATAAAGTCTTCCATACTGTTTACAAAGCCTTAAAAGCAATTCCATGGAGGAAGGATAATCTTTTCAACAAATGGTGCTGAAGTTATGAGACGTCCGTAAGTAAGAAAATGAACCTCAACCTGAACTTCACATCATATACAAAAATTAACTCAAAATGCATTATGGACTTCAATTCAAAACATGAAACTATAAAATCTTCAGGAAAAAGAAACACTTTGGCATCTAGGCAAGACAAAGAGTTCTTAGGCCTGACACCAAAAACACACTTTAGAAAAGAAGAAAGTTGATAAATTAAACCTCATCAAAGTTAAAAACTTATCTTTTGTGAAAGTCTAGGTGAAGAAGATGAAAACAAGCAACATATTGGGAGGAAATATTTACAAATCACATGTCCCACAAAGGAATAGTATCTAAAATATATAAAGAACACTGAAAACTCAGTAGCAAAAAAAAAATCAAATTAGAAAATGGGCAAAAGGCACAAACAGACTTTTCAATGAAGATGATATGCAGATGGCAAACACACACATGAAAGATGTTCAGCATTATGAGCCATCAGGGAAATGCAAATTAAAACCATAATGAGATATCACTACATATGGATCAGAATGGAGAAAATAAAAAACAGTGACATTACCAAATGCTGGCAAGCATGCAGAGGCACTCGATTACTAATACATTGTTGGTGGGAATACAAGATGATATACCCACTCTTGAAAACAGTTTGGCAGTTTCTTATAAAACTAAACATGAAATTAGCATATGAATCAAAAACTGTACTCTTGGACATTTACCCCAGAGAAATAAAAGATATATTCACACAAGCACCTGTACATCAATGCTTTTAGTGGATTTATTCACAATAGCCCCAAACTAGGAATAGCTCTGATGTCCTTCAGTGAGTGAATGGTTAAACCATGGTACATATATACATGGAATATTACTAAGAAATACAAATAAAAAAACTGTTGATACATACAATGACTTAGATGGGTCTCCGGGGAGTTATTCTGAGTGAAAAAAAATTCCAATATCCAATGTTACATACCATGTGATTCTTCGATATAACATTTTTGAGATAACAAAGTTTTATAAATGGATAAGATAGTAGTTTCCAGGAGTTAGGGATGGGGGAAGTGGGAAGCAGGAGGGAGAAGAATAGGATTGTAAAAAGGCAATATGAGGGATTCTGGTATTGATGGAATTATTCTGTATCTTGACTGTGGGGACAGATATATATATACGTATAAACATGATTAAGTTGTATAGAACTGAATACACATCTACACTCAATGAACACAGGTAAAACTAGAAGCATCTGAATGACATCAGTGTATTTTATCTCTGTCACTATCTTGGTTGTGACATTGTACTATATCACTATATATTGTACTATAGTTTGCAAGATATTACTACTGGTGAAAATTATGAAAAAGGAAGATGGATCTCTCTCTATTATTACTTTCAACTGAATATGAATCTATAATTATCTCAATAAAACTTCCAGATTTTCTTTTCGTTTCTTTTTTTTCTTTTCTTTTCTTTTCTTTTCTTTTCTTTTTTTTTAAGAAAGAGAGTATGAGCAAGGTTGGGCAGAGGGAGAGGGAAAGGGAGAGAGAGAGAGAGAATCTCTTTCTCTGTTCTCTAAACTTAGCATGGAGCCTGACTTGGGACTTCATCTCATGACTATGAGATTATGACCTGAGGCGAAATCAGGAGTCAGATGTTTAACTGATAGAGCCACCCAAGCACCCCAAAACTTTCAATTTTAGATGGGATGAGAATTTTTATAATTTTAAACATACTGACAAATTTTTCTCCAAGAAGAACACAACAGTTTTTAATTCTACTCACCATATAAATGAATTATTTCACCAGTGCTCTCACTATTAAGGTTCTGTCAATTCTTACCCATGTTAATATGATAGGAAACATAATGCAACCAACATTAAGCAGGAAAAGAAAGTGGTTTTGTACTGACATAATGCTTTCTTGGAGTGTCCGGTGGCTCAGTCAGTTAAGTGTCTGACTCTTCATCTCAGACATGTCTTGATCTCAGGGTCGTGAGTTCAAGTCCTGAGTTGGGCTCCATGCTGGGAGTGAATCTTACTTAAAAAACACTTACTTCTTCAGAATCTTTGTATAATTATATATAGATAATATATATACATTATATATATAATATATAATTCTTTTTTTAAATTTTATTTATTTATTTTGAGATGAAGAGAGAGTGCATGTGAGCAGGGGGTGGGAAGAGAGAAAGAGAGAAAGAGAATCCCAAGCAGACTCCATGCTGTCAGTGCAGAGCTCACTTTGGGGCTCAAACTCACCAACCATGAGATCACAACATGAGCTGAAACCAAGGATCAGTTGCTCAACCAACTCAGCCATTCAGATGCCTCTATATATAATTCTTATATAATCCTCATATAATGCTTACATAATTCTTATATAATTAATGACTTTTTAAATCCTTCTACAATATAGCACAGACATATATGAAGTAAAGTTACATGACAATAACAATAATAATATGGTTATTACTCACTAATAACAGTAGAGAAAAATTTGAAACACTACCAACAAGCTTGATTCCATATCTAAATCAAAGCCTACATATATCTGTATCTATGCATTTGTATCAAATAACAAAAATACTCACTTTCAAATGTCTGTGGGATATTAAGAATTAAAAATACACACAACAGATAACTTTAAAAAACCTAAGGAATAGAGGTGCCAGGGTGGCTCAGTAGGTAAGTGTATGACTCTTGATCTTGGCTCAGGTCATGATCTCATATTTCATGGGATTGAGCTCTGTGTTGGGCTCTGTACTGACAGCATGGAGCCTGCTTGGGATTCTCTCTCTCCCTCTCCCTCTCTGCCCCTCCCTGGCTTGCACATGTGTGCTCCTTCTCTCTCCAGATAAATAAATAAACATTTAAAAGAAACCATAGGGGCACCTGGGTAGCTCAGTTCGTTAAGCGTTTGACTTTGGCTCAGGTCTTGATCTCCCAGTTCATGGTTTCCAGCCCTGCATTGGGCTCTGTGCTGACAGCTCAGAGCCTGCAGCCTGCTTGGATTCTGTGTCTCCCTCTCTCTCTGCCTCTCCCTCAATTGCATTCTGTTTCTCTCTCTCTCTCAAAGTAAATAAATATTAAAAAAATAAAAACACTAATAAATTTAAAAACCCAAAGAAAAGAAATAATTCAAACCAGAATGTAGTAAATGTAAAAAAAAAAAAAAAAAGAAAAGAAAAGAAAACTTCAGGCTGAAAAATATCAGTCTAATTGCAATTTAAAAATAGTTTTCTGAACACTCATGTATTAAAGAGGGAACCCAAACTGAAGGTATGCTTCATTTATAAACACTAAATGTTAAAAATAAACAACTGAATCATTCAATTAAAGAAGCCATAAATTGGAAAAAGAAAAACAAAAAACTGTGGTGGATACAAAAATGGGCACAAATTCCTCCTCTTTTTTTCATCCAAGCTCTCAGGTGGGTCCTCCCATGCTGACTGCTCTTGACCATGGGGCTTACTTTAGCCAATGGACTGTAGAAAACATGCTTCAGGCTGAGACCCGAACAGCACATTCAGCCTAACTGTCTTGCTTTGACTACCATATAAAGAAACCAGGGCTCGGTTGCTGCATGATGACAGCCATGTGGCCCAGTCAGCCTCGTCACCCTGGCCAATAGCCTGCCAGCTGCTAGCCATATGACCGAGGCCACCTTAGATCTTCCAGCCACCAGCCTACTCACCAGCTGATCTGAGACGCATGAGCGAGCCTAGTGGTGATTAGCTGAGCCAGTTTGAACCAGAAGAACCACTCAGCCAACACACAGAGGCATGAGCTAAATGCATGGTGGTTATGTTTAAGTCATATGTCTTGGGGTAGTTTGCGACCCAGCAAGGGTTGTGGCATGAAAACATCAGGGTAAAAAACAGAGGCAGCTGTTGCAAAGTCCCTAAGTATCATTACTCTTCTATTGTCCCTGCTAATGAAATGAAATATGCAAATGGTCTTTGACGGTATGTGTGGGGCTGCAGAATTCTAAGAAGGTGCCTGGAGTCAGGCTGAGAGCAGGGAATAGCCCCCAGCCGGGGCTCTCCTTATGGCGTACGCCCTGAGGTGGGGCATTCACTCTGGTGACTTCTATGTCTGCTTTTTAAACCAGGTGTTGGGCCACTTGACGTGAGAACAGGAGGGTCCACATGGGACCCACTGGCTTGGGCCTACCAGGTTGGGTGGGCATGGGGACTTACCACCCTCACTGGCTGCTCAGGCCCCTGCTCTCCATGCAGGGGACCTGCGACGAAGTGGACACAAGGTCAGGTAATGGAAGCAATCTGTGCAGTGAGGAGCCAGACTAAAGGAAGAGTCAGCTCACAGGCTGACCTCAAGGCCAAGTGCCCCCTAGCAGGTCCTTAACACATGTGAATAGACATGTATGCATTGAAAACATGCGGTGTGGTGATGCTAAGGTGCCTAGGATTACCCTATGCGTGATTCAAGTTTCTCCGGGCTTAGAGCATTCATGTGCAGAAGAACCCAGAATCATTTGCAGATGGAGTGGCAGAGCCGGCTGGCTTAGTCTCAAGCCATCTGAAAGGAAGTCAAGGATTTCTGCAGGGACCTGTCTTCCACAGGTGCTCCTGCGGCATCGTAAACAAGATGGAAGGGACAAGCTACATCTGTCTGTTTGCAATAAAAAAAAAAACACAAAACCTTAAGAACAGACAAGATGGTGCAGAGGCACCACATCTGTCACAGTGGGACCAGCGGCCGCCAGCAGTTTTTATTTGCCTTTGTTTGTGCAGCTGAGAGGCGGGCTTGGTGGGAGGTTACAGAGCTGGCTTCCCTGGTGCCAGCAGTAAAAGGGCATTTAGAGCCACGCCCTGCAAGACCAGGAGCTGCCCTGTCCCAGGGCTGGTGACCTTTCCTTGGCCTGAGACGATCACTGCCTCCAGGGCACCGTCATCCCTGCCTCCATGTTGCACAGGAGCTTCCGAGATTGGGAAAGTCCCCGGGGATCAGAAAAGATGAGGCAAAATTCAAAATCAAATTCTCTTTTCCAAAAATAAAAATTTAAATGTAAGGTGGAGTTAACATGTCTTCTTTCCTGATTTTAGGATCTGGAAGTTCTGGGTAAGTTCACTGCAGCGCAGCTGCGGTTTCCTCCTTGGTCACAGCCGTGTGTGTGTGGCCCAGTCTTTTGAAAATGGTGAGCTCTGGGGGAGGCAGAACCTCAGCCTGCTTTGTGTTTGAAGGTGCCCCTCCCCTGGCCCCAGTCTCCGAGCTCCAATGCTCTCAGTTTGTTCACTCACAGTAAGTCCCAGGTCAGCAAACTCAGCTCCAGAGGATTTCTAGAGATTCCTTCCAATGGTAAGTCTCTCTTGTAAGGTCTTTGGATTCTTCAAAGATCTGCATTTGAGCATCTCTGGCAGGTGGACCAGGAGGGTGAGCCACGTGATGACTCACACTGTCAGCATATGCCACTTTTTAGTTTTGTGAGTCTTCTATAAACTCTGAGTTAAAAGACGTAGAAATCAGGACGGGCAGTAAAAACCAATCAATCAAATAAACAGACAAATGGATAAAAACTAGAGTTTCATTGGGCTGGTTGGGCGGCCCCTGCTGCCATCCAGTCAGGGACATGCGTGCACTGCTTCACACTGCCTCACCTATCCCAGGAACTGTACACCCTCCCTTTGCAAACCTTGGTCCTTCTTCTTCCAAGCTTTGTTGTCAAACCTGAACAATGGCTTCTTCTCCCAGCTTCTCCTCCTGCTTCCAATTGACCAAAGGGCTCTCGGGACCCAGGACATCTTCCATTCATCTGCCTGGCTTCCCTCTGTCACTTATGTCCTGAATTTTCATGGAGGGTATCAGCTGGGAGGCCACTGACACAAGAAGCTTCAAGGAGGCCAGTCCTGAACCAGTGTTTGTGAGCACTGGTATTGTCAAGGGGGTCCCTGTTGACACATCTGCCCACAAGAGGGAATCTTCCCTTAGCTTTGAGTTGAATTTATTTTTGTTCTATGAGCTGCAAAAGTCCAGACCCATAATGCCTATCTAAAAATCTAACCATATCAAAAGAAAACCTTCGCTTTATAAACGAGATTAGCTATCTCCCAATTTCGGTGTATAAATTGGCTCTCGATGTGGACTTCCTCCTCTGCAGTACTCCTTCATTACAAAGCATCATTGCATGAGGGTAACATCGGAAAAAAGAAAAGCAACACAACAAAATACTTAATTTCATTAATCTGTTTAGCAATACCAATATAATGAGGCATAATATTGATTTTCTTACTTAGGATTTAAAATCTCTACTTCTTTCCGCAGAATTAAATGCTTCAAACTGATATTCCACCTCTTTACAGTCCCATCTTTAATTTAGTTGTTATAATTAGGCATTAACGGGTGTCAGTAGGATAGCCAGTTAGAGACCATTCTGTTCTGCTTGTCTTGATTATCACAGTTTAGATGTAAAGTAAATTAGAATGAAAGACTATACAGTCCAATTACAGATAAAAGCAGCAAACTGCACTGTTGTAATTAGATGCCAGGACTATTTTTCTTAGATTTTGTATCTCGGAGGGCCCTTCCTGTAGCTACTTGGCTGAAGCCACTGCTAAAAGATTTCAGAATGGATCTGACTTGTTGCAGCCATATTGTCTTTTCCAAAACTTGAGCCTCTGACTGTGAACCTTTCTCAACCAGAGCCCATGAGGGCTTGCTGGGGTTTCTCTCCCCTTGGAGCTGGGGGTCTGCAGCCATCCCTGCCTTTACTGCCTGGGAAGCTCAGGTCAACCCTGAAGTGCAAGGGTCAGTTTCTTTGTGTGTCTATCCGGCTGTTCCTAATCCCCTCCTCCATCTTTTTCTCTCCTCCACTTCCTCCTTGATGTCAAAGCTTGGGTATTACCCTGAGTTTTGGGCCCAGAGTTTTGGGTGATCAAAACCATGTTTTTGGGGCACCTGTGTGGCTCAGTCGGTTGAGTGTCTGATGTCGGCTCACGTCATGATCTCACAGTTCGTAAGTTTGAACCCCACATAGGGCTCACTGCTATCAGCGCAGAGCCCACTTGGAATCCTCTGTCTCCCTCTCTCTGCCCCTCCCCTGCTAATGCTTTCTCTCTCTCAAAAATAAATAAACATTAAAAAACAAACAAACAAAAACACATGTTTTCAGCCCTGGTGTGGAATTTTTTAGAAGCACAGATATGCTAAGTACTGCTTATCTTTGAATGGAGAAAACTGGCCAAGTCAAATGTAGCCACGGAGCAGTGACAGTGACTTGGAGATAGCATGACCCATTCATTCATTTAACAAACATGAATTGACTGCCCACCCTGCCAGGCATGAGGCTAGACAGTGGGTTCACAGACACATACCTGATGAGGGTTAGGTCCTCAAGGCCTGGTGAATGTGGGGCAGCCATGGGGCAGATAGTGATAATACACTGTAAGGTAAACCTCCGTGTCTCATCCCATGCAAGAGGGGAGAAATCTACCCCTATCTTAGGCTATCATATCTGAGTGGTTTTGAAGGATGAGAGGGAATTATTTCAGTGGGTAGAGACACAGCAGGGAGTTCCAGAAGGAATATCATATTCAGGTCAAAAGCACAGAGGTGGTCTCAGGTGGCGAAGTGTGATGGGAAATGAAACCCCATGCAGTAGACAGGGTGGGCCGTGAAAGATCTTGTGAATGAAACTGAAGGAAATGGCTCAGTTTGGGTCTGTGTCATGGGAAAATGTCCATGGCACCTCCCCAGAATAGACTCTCCAGTCCCTGGTGGTATTGAAATCCTGGCACAAACTGGCATCCCTGAACTCCATTTCCATATTATTACTTTGACTTAGCCCTTGGGGTTCCAATGGGGAAGACCTTGGTTTGTGGGTCTGTTAGAGGAACCCATGCTGCTTTGATAGTGTGTAGATGCTCAGATAACGGCTTGTTGGAAGCTGGGGGTGGGAATGATGGGAATAGTAAGAGAGGTCTTTCGGTATACATGGCTCATGCATACCCCGATAATATCCTTCATGAGGAGAGCCAAATCAACACCAAAAAGGTCCATCTGGCCCCTGAAGGACTTTGGGATTCCAGTCCCAGTGGTGAAATTTCTAGCAGTCAGAACCACCCAAGATGCAGCAGGTTGAGAATCAGTGAGCTTCCTGTCTCTTTGCCCATTCTGCAACAGGCCAGATACCCATCACCCAGGTCCCAAATGGTGAAGGGAGGAGACACCTTCTTCCTCCCCACATGGGAGCCTAGCATCACTGGCTTATGTGCAGAGACTACAGCTGTTTGAACCCACCAGGCATTCACTGCAAGTCAGAGGGTGCCAGCATCTGTTGCACGCATACATGAGAGAAGCCTAATCTTGTCATTGCATATATCTGATATTCCCTGGTGTCTTAAAGCACTGCTACATCAGAGCGAGTGAGGTGGCTCTGCTGAACTTTCGCAGGCTGAGCATGCAGTAATCTGTGTTTTTCTCAAAGTACATCCCAGCCATTCACTCTCTCTATTTTCTTACTACGAAATCCACTGGTATGTCTCCATGAAAATTTGGGCTGGCCACACTTCTACTCGGGTGTTGCTCACAGGGAAATCTGTGGTATCCATGTGTAAGTCATGGAATTTCAAGTGCTCAGCAGCTAAAAGGAGAGGCAGGTGAATAGTAGAAATAGTATGGTGACCTCATCACCAATCAGAGGGCTTGTGCTCTGAGGCGGTGGTCGTGGGCTCCAGGTGGATCTTCCCTTAGGTAGGTCTCAGGTTCTCTGACGGCATGCCCTTGCAGAGCACTAAGTGGATTCTGGGGTTTAAAGAGATGTGATTTTTGTGTAATAGGGCTTGTAAATATAAACCAGGTACCTCAGCCGGCAGTCTTCCATAGAAGCAGGAATCTGTGCCAACAAGTGAAGACTGACTGAGGAGAGATTGAATGTCATTTTCCAACTTAGTCTTTACCAACAGATCTCAAGGGTAATGCAATCATATAGGATTTCAACCCTGGGTCCTGCCTTCAGGACTCAATTCCCTTGAAAGACGTGATTCACTGTTACCAGCTTTAGTCTACCAGGGATATGGGTCATCATGAGTCTGATCTCTGTGGGACCACCAGTCAACTTTGCATGGCCTCTGTACTGAAGTCATCAAATGCTCATCCTCCATGCTAAAATGACGCTGCAGAGAGAAACACCATGATCACATCCTATCATGTTGTCACTGGCACATTTTTAAAGTGAGCTGATCCCATCTGGGGAGGAGGATTATACTCAACAATGTGTGAGCTCATAGGGGCCCAGAATGCTTTAAGTCTCCAGACTTCTGGGTCATGTTCCATCCCCCACTAAGGAGGTAGTTAGTCATCTGGGATGGTTGTGGAAACCTATATGTCACCTGTCTCCACCCCAACACATGCACACACAGGAGCCCCCCCCCCTACAAAAACCAAAAAGAAAACCTATTCCCTGCAAATGTTCTAGAGACCCACTGTTAATTTAGGAAGATTCCTTTATTCCATGATGAATTAATTTCCTAAGATCATTTAAGGTGTGATCCAGGCATATATTTTCTTTTGTGACCAAACGGATCTGACCTCTTACTAATTTTGCCTACAATTAGTTTGGTGTAATTACTGCCACTTACAATTCAGTCTGCTTTCACTAAAAAAAATTATTGTTCATGGGGTCATAAAACTCTTTAAAAATTGCTTAATGAAAAATGGAGCCTTGGGAATGTCGCACAAGATAAGCCTGGCCATTAAATCCAGGACTTCTGCGTGCATGAGGTAGTGGTTTGTGCTGGAAGCTCTTCAGCAGGATGTGTGTGTTGGGGGGGGTGGAGAAGTGTGTGGAACAACATTATTTGGGAGAGTAGTTCTCTTTCATAGGTGGCCTCTGTGGCCCTGGGCATATGCTTTGTAGCCGGGCAGTCTTGAGATGCCAAGTCAAAACAAGGCACACAATATGATCTGTCTTTCCCTCCTGCTTTTCTCCTGATAGGTCAGAATAGACAGATCCAACCAGAAGAAAGAAATAGTGAAGGAGGATCAAAGAAGAATAATTACGAGCCTCCAAGCCAATTTCATCATTCAGGTAGATGTTGTGTGAGCTTGGGCCACTCTGCCATGTCCCGGATGGAGACCTCCCATTTTGTCCAACAACATATGTCTTTGAAGTGTTATAAATGCACTAGCCAACTTTGTTCTCATGTGCCGGGTGTGCACACACATGTTCTCATTCCTTTAGACTGGCACAAGGCAGTGGCTGAGAGTGAGAAGGTCCTAATGGTGAAGAAGACAAAGATGAAGAGAATGAGGATTCTGGGCCATGGGGCTGCCTGGATAGTCTGTCACTTGCAGGGTCTTCAGACCTAGATGTCTGAACACATGGATGACAGGGACAGTCCTGCCCCCAGTCTGACCTGAAGCTCCCGTCTCCAGATATAAGAGCTGCCCTGAGCCCACTGACCAGCCCAGCTTTGCTTCTTCAGCTTAGAGTGGACAGTTCCTGCACATAAGGTGAATGAGAAATAAAAGAGAGGACTTCTGATGAGCCACTGTGTCTGAGAGTGCAAAACCTAGCAGGGCTCGGATGGTAGGCATTTGGCAAAACAATTTTCCTCAGTGTGCCGCCACGCATTTTCAACAAGCCCCAGTGCTTTCTTGAAGAAGATCGAAGTTGCATTCAGTCCTTATTGTCTGGAACGCACAGTCTGGTTGGGACAGCAAGACATAAACCATTGAATAGCACAGGAGAAAAGGAAGGGTGTGTGGGGACAAGTGGTGCCAGGAGGTTTGGTCGTGGCCTAGAGGCACATTTGGTCTGTGCGTAGAGTTCTTTTTCAGTTCACAAATTTGAAATGAGGTTTGTGGCTTCCCTTGAAAACATGGGAGATCTGGCCATCAGCAACCAGAATGTAGTGGCTGAAGCCTGTGCTTGGGTTGGCCCATGGCCCCTCACTTGGCCCATGACTTCACACCTACTTCCCTTTACTGATTCCCTTTGCCTGCCTGGCCCCCATTCCCAGGGTTGTCCCCAAGAATGCTCTATGTTCCCAACCTGTCTGGCCTGTGAAGTTAAATCTAGAAGAGGGCCCAAGATCATGGTAGTGCCCCCCTCAAAAGGCCTCCCATCGCATTCAAATAAAATCCAAACTCCTTGCAGACCCCATGAGACTCTGTTCCTAGAGGAGATTCCTGGAGAGGTCACCTGCTCTACCCCCCCTCCCAGGCTCCCTGTGCTCATCAGCCTTTATTCCATCATGGCCCCCATCACTATTGACATTAGGCCCCAAGACTAGGGTTCTGATGGAACTCTGCCACTAGTAGTTCTATGACCTTGAGCAAGCCACCCAGCCCTTCTGTGTCCCACTCTCCTCATCTGAAATGAGAGAAGATAGTTCTGTCTCATGCCCTGGGTATAAGGTTTAACCAAGGCAACATTTGTAAAGGGCTTAGAATGGCATTTGGTAGAGAGAAGTGTTGGCCATTGACTTTTTTATGATTACATTTATATAATATTTAATTATATAGTTTGTATAGTATACATTTAATATGTAATAACAATTAGTAGCAGTGTGTTATTTCCTATGAACCAATGCAGAAACCTGGACACAGCTCAAACTCGGGATTGAATTGCAGGTCCCAACCTGTATTCCACATCGTGCCAGGCAAACGACACACAGGTGTGTGTGTGACTGCTGAATATTATCTTTTTATAAATGTATGACCCACAACTTTGTCATCTTCTGCAACACTGTTTGTTTTTTTGTTTATTATTGCTTTTGAGATAGAGTGTATGCATGTGCGTGAGTGGGGACGGGGCAGAGAGAGAGAAGGGGAGAGACAGAGAGAATCCCAAGCAGGCTCTACACTGTCAGTGTGGAACCCAATGCAGGGCTTGAACTCGAACTGTGAGATCATGACCTGAGCCGAAATTGGGAGTTGGAATCTTAACCAACTGAGCCACACAGGCTCCCCAACCTGCAACATTTTATAAAATAAGGTTTTGCCAAATGGCAAAAGTAACCAACTAAAGTCTGCCTAACTTAAATCAAGAAACCCCTGCCTGATGGACTCCATTTTGTTCCAAAAGTCTCAGACAAATATAATTGTATTTGCTATGGGACTCACAAGTGCATCGTGGAAGGACAACTTTCCAGTCCACAGAGCCAGCAACTTCATGGCTTATGCTCAGAATACCACAGAGCCCTGGCACCTGAGTGTGGGTCATGATAAATGGACTTCTTTTGTTTACATAACTTAAATCTGGGAATTCTCTCCAAGGGAGCAGAGCTCCTTCCAAATTGTCTTTAGGAATAAATAGTTCCTTAGATGCAGTGTTCAATTCACTTAAGGGAATAACATCTTTTGTTAAGTGGAGTTTGTTTCTATAATTTAGTGTTGGCATTTTGCTAAACTGTGCTCCATATTCTATTTTTTTTATTACCATTTTAAGCCTTCCTTTAAATTATATTTGATTATTATAATATATAAACTTCGAAGTTATATAATTGTAACAGATATAGTTCAAAGACGAAATGATATAAAAAAGGTCACAGCAAAAGGTCTTGCATCCATTTTTTCCATCTTATTTCTCCTACCCCGATATTTTCATTCAGTTATTTTTTTTCTATTTTTATTTTTCTGTTTCTAAAAAGTAGTTGAAAATTGGATGGCATATCCTTGGATATGATTGGATAAGAAGACCTGATTCTTCTTATTTTTACTATGGATCAAACTTTGTTTATTTTATTTATTTTTTATTTAAAAATAAGTTGCCCACACTGTCATATTAGTTTCGGGTGTACAGTGTAATGGTTGGCATATCCTTGGATATGATTGGATAAGAAGACCTGATTCTTCTTATTTTTACTATGGATCAAACTTTATTTTATTTATTTTTTATTTAAAAATAAGTTGCCCACACTGTCATATTAGTTTCGGGTGTACAGTGTAATGGTTGGACAACTCTATGCTCACCACAAGTGTATCTATGATCTGTCACCACACAATGCTGTGACGATACCATTGACTGTTCCCTATGCTGTGCCCTTCACCCCCCTGACTTATTCATTCCAGAAATGGAAGCCTGTATCTCCCACTCCCTCCACTCATTTTACTCATCTCCCCATCTCTTCCCTCTGGGTACCACCACTTTGTTCTCTGTCTTTATGGTCTGTCTCTGTGTTTTCTGTTTGTTCATTTGTTTTATTTTTTAGATTCCACATATAAGTGAAATCATATGGTATTTGTCATTCTCCATCTGACTTTTCTCTCTTAGCATAATACCTTCTAGGTCTATCCATGTTGCTGCGAATGGCAAGATCTCATTCTTTTTTATAGCTGAGTAATATTTCATTGTGTGTGTGTGTCACATCTCCTTTATCCATTCATAGAACATGTTTTGAGAAATGGCACACATGAATCAAAGGATGCAATAAATAAAGTTAATGATTCAACATTCATTAAAAAGTGAACATTTGGGGTTTTTTAAAGTGTCATATACCTTCCCTTTGTTTAGACACAAAATAAACTGGTCTGTCTCAGCAGTATTCTGTTGGGTTTAGGAAGGCTGGAAGGAAAGAGCTGAGTCCTGAGTTCACCTTCACTCTGAAAATTCCTGATTCATTCCCTGGAACACAAATGGCAAAAAACCAGTCATGCATCAGTCACTTCTGGGCATTGACGTGTGTTTTTTCACGTGTTTCCCCCTAGGCAATGAGCATTTATTGACTATCTACTATACGCCCACAACTTTCTCTGTGCTGGGGATACAACAGTATAAAGACAGTCCGAAGCATCTTCTACTGAAAACTTCTTGACCACCTGCCAAGAGCCCAGAGCTGCTGTGCTGGGCCTGGGGACACAGCAGTTTCCCCTCACTGTGCTCATTCTTGGGTGGAGAGGTGATCAGCAAAAAGGTAAGTGATGTAAGGTCAGCAGTGACAGATGTCACAGTGAAAATGAAGGCAGATGAGGACACAAGGAGCCATGGGGGGAGGTAGAGGGTGAGCAGGTGTTGCCTCTAGGAACAGAGTCACAGAAAAGTATGGGGGGCCTCCAGGAAGGGGGCCGCCCGGGCCCCTTCAGGGGTGGCTGGTGTGGCTGGAGTGAAGTCAGCAGGGGAAGAGATGAGGCAGATGAGCCCAGAGGATATGACGGGGCTGATCACAGTGGCCTCATGGAAGGCACTCCTCATGCAAGGAGTCTGGATTTTATGGTGAATGTGATGGGAAGCCCTTTGAGGGAGGCACTACCATGATCTTTGGCCCTTTGCTAGATTTAACTTCACAGGCCAGACAGGTTGGGAACCTGGAGCATACTGTGGGGACCACCCTGGGAATGGGGGTCAGGTAGGCAAAGGGAATTGGTAAAGGGAAGGAGGGGTGAAGCCACAGGGCAAGCAAAGGGCCATGGCAAACCCAAGCACAGGCCTGGGCCTCTCTCTAGAGGGCGGATGCTTTCTTCAATCAGATCCAGAGAGATCAAGAGTATTGACATACAAGTGGCCCAAAGGAGTCCTTCGTCAGCAGTTATGGGCATTTATGGGTATTTTTGCAGCCTGTCTCTGTACAGCCAACTCACATGCTCAACTCCTAGTGCTAAGTAGGAATCTAGAAATCCGTCCTTGCCCAAGCCCACCAGGTTGCAGAGACATCTGGACTTCCTGGAAAGCCATTGTTTTCTCCCCTCCACAACCCCTCTGTTCCCCCTTCATTCATGGGCGGGAACAAGGGTCTACCTGCAGCTAAGTGTCTCTGCCTGTTAATATCTATGGATTGTTGCAGGATCCTATGCGGACCGGGGCATCGGCGATGTGTGGCTGGGAGTGGGTAGCATGGTTATCTCTCTTGAGACTCCTCCCCACCTTTTCTTCACCTAGGGAGCCAGAGTAACTTAGCACAGGAGCAGGAGCAAAAGTGACCTGGAATGACATCTTGCGTTTTTCCTCTAAGCCCCGAGGGGCCCATGCCCTTGCCTCTGCCCATGTGCTCTGTGTCAGTGTGGTTGCAGTGTGGGGCTGCGCTGGCCCTCGATTCTGAAAACATCTGTGTGCTGTTGCTTTTCCTCTTCTCTGGCCCTTAGCTGACGCAAACCACCGCGGGGTGCTGCCTGGAGGCCTCCCAGCACCCTGCGTCCGTGTTATTATGGCAAACTTAAGAGTAGTAAATAAAAGGAACCAACGAAATAAAAACACAAAATGAAAAAATAATTAAAACAATAACTATTCCATTCATTCTGAGCACATCAACCAAGATTGCATTAGAAAAAAACTACAATAAAAACATGCTTTTAATCTGATAGTAAAAAAGCCCAATAAAATAAAAATGAGCTCCATTAATGAAAATAATGGCTCTTACCCCAGCCAGTTAAAATGCTGAGCTTATGCGTTTTGGGGTTTGGGGGAGCTGAGGACGGTTGTTTTCCACAGCTGGTGACAGATTTGCTTCTGTTACATACTGGAGATGGCCCCAGCTAATTAGGATTGCTCAATCTGGGATCTTACCTTTTGTGTGAAGCCCGGAGAAATTGTGTAGGAAGAAAACAGAGTCCCGGGGAGATGGGTGAAAGGAGAGCTGTGCTCCATTTAAGATTTGGACTTCAGAAAGCCACTTGAATGTGTAGTTGCATGCGTGTGTGTGTGTGTGTGTGTGCGTGCGTGTGTGTTTTCTTTCTCTTTCTCTCTTTAACCCCATCCCTCTCTGCCTCCCTTCTCATTACTTCAATTTGCTTTTGCCCCTTTTAGGAAATGACTTTAATTTTCTTGCAGATGACAGGTAAGCCCCACCTCAGAGTCTTTTTGGATGAAGTGGAGGTATAAATAGGTAAGTCAACCATAATAGGACACCTCATCAAGACCCTCTCCTTCTATTTGTGCTAGAAGAATTGTGTGCCGAGCGGAGCCTGGTACTTGCTCCGGATGCCCCTCCTCAGCGCTCCCTTCTCTGGAGGGTCCCTTTCCCTGTTCCTTTGTAGCCTGTGTTACAAGCCGTAATTGTAATGTCTCATATGTTTCCTTGCTTCATTTTGAATCCCTTGAGTGTAGCTACAAAAGAAGAAATGCCAGGGTTCACGGTCCATGTCTTGACCTCTGAAGACTTTGCTGGGAGCTGACCTCACGGAGTGCAGGATGAAACTTGTTCAAAGAAACTCTCTGTCCATTTAATCAACTCCTCTGCTGCCCTCCCAGGGCCCTGATGCTATGACTACAAGTACTTATTTGTTCAAATGAATATTAACATTGTAATTTAGTACCTAATTATGCTTCTCTAGCCATAACTGGAAATGTGGTATTAAAATCCTTACATGCTCCTTGGCTATCAGCATGTACCTTTGTCAATACCCTGGAATTGCAGAGATTTCTTTAATGTACAATCTCTGTGCTCATGTCTCTCCCCGTTGCTGATCCTCCCCTGTCGTTTGCAGATTTACTCTTTGCTGTTGCAGGTTCTGTTGAGTGCTGCGGTCTTGCCTGAATCAAACAGAACATCTAGGAGTTCAGCTCCTTCCTGAGGAAGTGTGTGCACAGATGGTTTTCAAAATGGCTTCATCTTTTGTCTGATCGTAGTAACAGCCAAGGAACATAAGGTTGCAGGATTCCACCGTGGGAAAACCCGCCACCTTCCACCGTTGTGCCTGACACATAATAAGTGCTCAATAAAGTCTTCTTCTTTAAAACTTCTCATCTTGTTTTGTCTCTCTAGGCCAGTGGTCCTCAGTTCTTGATGCACATAAGAAAATACGTATCTTCAAAAAAATGGCCATGCCTGGTCTCATGTCCCGACATTGAAATCTGCGCCTCTCTGGTTAGGGCTTCCAGATGGTTCCAACAAGCAAGAAGGATTGAGATCACTGCCACAGGCATGGCTAACATATGTATATTTCGAGGAGCCACTGTTTCCTGTAGGACTGGTTCCAGTATGGAGCAGCTATTACAAATGGTCAGAAACTGAGCTCCTGCTTACAACTTTTCTATGAATTCTTTAGCATCACCTAAAAGGGCAGTGGCGAAGGGAGGGATGTAGGTTTTATAGCGGTAACGAGACTTTTGAAGAGATTAATCTATTTCAGAAAAAAGACTGTCCTAACAGCAATTTTTTTGTGTCTGAAATAATATTTGCTGTTCTAAATTCCAAGTGTTTGATGCAAGTACTCTCATCGGGCAAAGCCCCCTGTTGGGAGAGCTGGGTGGACATTTGCACAGCATGCAGATGGCCCCTAACCAGCAGCCCTGCTAGCAAGAGTCAGGAACACACCCAGGGCTTCTGCTTTGGAAATGTCTGTTTGCAACCAAGGGGAAAAAAGAAACACAGCAACTGGTATGTCAGTAAGTCACCCTCTAAGAAAACATGTTTTCTGATACCTCTGCTGTGTTTAGAGATAGCCTTTCTGAGGGAAGAGGACCTGTGCGCTGCGGATCACGGTTAGGCTGGGTGGCATGGACTTCCTGTAGGCTGACCCCCTGCCCCACCAACAGTCTTCATCCATGTCCTCAGATGCCCTGGATAGCCCTTTTGCCATGATATGTGGAATTCCCAAGCACTATGGGGCGCCTGGGTGGCTCAGTTGGTTAAACGTCTGATTCTTGATCTCAGCTCAGGTCCTGATCTCAGGGTCATGAGTTCAAGCCCCACATTGTGCCCTGCATTGGGCATATATATGTGTGTGTGTGTGTGTGTGTGTGTGTGTGTGTGTGTGTATATATATATAGCATTCAGCATATCAGGATATATTCCCAAGCACTGAATGCTTTATTCAGGAGATTTAGCGCCAGATCATTAAGTAGATTTGGGTTAAAGGGTCCCATGCATGAGCCCTTGCACAATATAAGCTGATTCTGTTCCAAGCCATGCCACAGCCACAAAATCGTCTGGTGTACTTCCCAAAACTACAGTCTAGGGCCTGGAGTCTGAAGATTCTGATTCTGCAAGTTCCTCCAGTGATTCAGGTAACCTGGCTCCTGGGAACCCCGGCCGGAGCACAATACTAATGAACACTTGCTTTGGCCCGCGAAGGCCAGTGGGACTCCAGAACTTTCCCCTGCTTGCCCATTATCAAATTGTCTGTTTTGTGCACCATTTTCTCTCCTCCCAACTTGGTGTCAGTGTGTACAGATTTTCTAAAAGTTCTTTGCCTTCATTTTATGTAAATTGTAACTTATAGATCAGCTTTAGTGAATTATAATTTACCTTAAATTGAATTAAATTTACAATTTATCAAATGTAAGAGCCGACTTTAATGAGTTTGGTAGATGAATACAGTCACGTATATATTTGCCTCCTTAGTTGTAATATAGAACGTTTACATCACCCCCTAAATGTTCCCTTGTGTCTTTTGAAAGCCATTCCCTTTTCCAGCCCTAGACACTGGCAACCACTGTTTTGTTTTCTGTTGCTATAATTTTACCTTTCCAAAATTTTACATAGAATGAGTCATGTGGAAGGCAGTCTTTTGTTTCTGGCTTTTTTTTTTTAACTGGAAATGCCTATTCATAATGTGTTTGAAATTCATCTGTTTCTTTTTTTTTTATTTGCTACTTTGAAAGTCATTAATTAATTAATTAGTTTTTAATTCAGCCATGATCGACTTATAAAATTATGCCAGTTTCACGTGTATAGATGGAGAGCTCGGGTTTTGTGTCTATCGGTGGCTTATTCTTTTTTCATGGCTGAGTAGAATTCTGTTGTACAGATGTATAACTTGTTTATTTGCAAACTGATGGACATCTGTATTATTTCCAGTTTTATGAAATTATAAATACATTTGCTGTAAACATTCACAGAAAGGTTGCTTTACAGATACATAAATATCCAAGGATGGGATTGCTGGGTTGTGTAATACATACATCTTTGAATTTAGGAGAAATGCTAAAGTATTTCCAAAATGACCATGCCATGTTATATGCCGAGCAGCAATTTATGGGAGTTCCAGTGATTTCACCTCCTTGCCAGCACTTGATGCTTTTGTTTTGCTTTGTTCTGTTTTGTTTCTCTTTTTAGTTTTAGCCATTTTAGTAGGTATGCAGTAACTTCTCATTGTGGCTTTAATTTACGTTTCTCTGATGAGTAACAAGAATGAAAATTTTTACTTGTTTTTACGCCACTTATATATATATCTTCTTTGATGAAGTGTCCATTCAAATATTTTGCCCATATGTGCCTTTTTTAAAGGAAAACATCAATTTAGGGAAAATTGGCATCTTTGCGATGCTTACTGTTCCAGTGTGTGAACACGACACTCTTCTCCACTTCTTTAGATCTTCTTGGGATCCTTTCATTTGCATTTGGTGGTTTTTAGATGTTGTACATGGTTTTTTAAGTTTACACCTAAGTATTTCATTTTCTTTGGAATAAGCAAGAGGTGCTGTATTTTTTTAATTAAAAAAATTTTAATGTTTATTTATTATTGAAACAAACACAGCATGAGTGGGGGAGAGGCAGAAAGAGAGGGAGACATGGAATCTGAAGCAGGCTTCAGGTTCTGAGCTGTCTGCACAGAGCTCAACGTGGGGCTCGAACCCACAAACCGTGAGATCATGACCTGAGCCGAAGTTGGACGCTCAACCGACTGAGCCACCCAGGTGCCCCAGCAAGAGGTGTTTTAATTTTTATGTGGATTCGTGTATGTTCATTCTAGGATATGGGAATGCATTCGATTTTTGCATGGTAATCTACTCTGCACCTTTGCAGATCTTGCTTATTAGTTTTAGGTGTTATTTGTTTGTTTTTAAGATTTCCTGGGATTTTCTATGCAGGCAATATGTCATCTGCAAATAGGAAGTTTAATTTTCTCTCCACTCTCTTTTCCTTTCTTGCCACCTTGCAGTGGCTAGGATCTGCAGCGCTTTAGTGACTAAGAGTGGCGAGGGTAGAACTTCCCACCCTTGCTCCCAGCCTTAGATGGAAAGTGGTCCATCCTTCACTATTGACATGGGGCTCACTTACCTGCAGGTCTTTTGTGGATGCCTTTATGAGGTTGAGGACAGTTGCTTGCTCCTATTTGGCTGAGAATTTGCATCATGAATGGGTGTTGGATTTTGTCAAATGCCTGTCTGTGTCAATTGATATAATCAAGTGATTTTTCTCTTTAGCCTATTGAGATGGTAGATTATGTTGGTTGATTTTTGTATGTTGAGTCCACATTGTGTATCTAAAAGAAATCCAAGCGGATCATGTTATCTAGTTCTGTTTTTTTATACTGCTGGGTTGATTTGCTAGTATTTTATTGAAGATTTTTGTTTCTAAATTCATAAGAGGTAGTGATCTGTTGGTTGTTGTCTTATTTTGTACTGAATTGGAGTGATTTTGGAATCAAGGTAGTACTAAGCTCATAAAATGAGTTTAGAAGTGTTTCCTCCTTGGGGCACCTTGGTGGTTCATTTGGTTAAGCGTCTGACTCTTGGTTTCAGCTCAGGTCATGATCTCACAGTTTGTGGGTTCGGGCCCCACATTGGGCTCTGCACTGACAGTGTGGAGCCTGCTTGGGATTCTCTCTCTCTCCCTCTCTCCCTATCCTTCTCCTGTCTGTCTCTCTCTCTCTCTCTCTCTCTCTCTCTCAAAATAAATAAATAACCATTAAAAAAAGAAGCATTTCCTCCTTTTCTATTTTCTGGGAAAGATTGCATAAAACTTCTGTTAATTCTTCTTTAAATATTTGGTAGAATTTTCCAGTAAACCAACCATTTCTTTTTTCAGTAGATTTATGCTGAAAAATTCAATCTATTCAATGGTTTGAGGACTGGGTGGGTTATCCATTTCATCTTGGTTTTGGTAGTTTGTGGTTTTTAAAGAATCGGTCCATTTCTCCTAAGTTATAGAATTTATGGGTGTACACTTGTTCACAGTATTCCACTTGTTCTTTTAATGACTGCAAGATCTGTTGTACTTTACAATTTCATTCCTGATATTGATGATTTGTGTCTTTTCACATTTTATGTCGGTCAGTCTTGACAGAGGTTTGTCATTAAATTAAATTTTTTTAATGTTTATTTATTTTTGAGAGAGAGAGACTGCAACCTGGGGAGGGGTAGAGAGAAAGGGAGATAACAGAATCCGAAGCAGGCTCCAGGTTCTGAGCTGTCAGCACAGAGCCCAAGACAGGGCTTGAACTCATGAACCATGAGATTGTGACCTGAGCTGAAGTTGGACGCTCAACCAACTGAGCCACCCAGGCACCCCATCATTAAATTTTTTAAAAGAAATAGCTTATCATTTTATCACTTTTCTCTCTTGTTTCCCATTTTTAATTTCATTGATTTCTGCTCTGATCTTCGTTATTTCTTCCCTTTTGTTTGCTTTGTTTACTCTTCCTTTTCTGTTTTCTTGAGGTTGGAACTTTAACTTGAGGCTTTACTTCTTTTCTAAAGTAATTTAGTGCAGTAAATCTCTCTCTCAGTATTGCTTGAGCTGCATAACATGTATTTTGATATATTATATTTTAATTTTCATTCAATTTTATGTATCGTAAATTTCTCTTAAGACTTCCTCTTTGACCCATGGAATTTAGAAGTGTGTTGTTTAATTTCGAAACGTGGGGTAGAGGAAGAAATTTATTGGCTCCTTGAAATAGAAAATTTGCCAGGTTTGCTTTGAGAAGGTAATATGATATGAGCCTTCATGCACACATTAAGGGTTTTTACCTACCCTTGAGAAATCTACATGAATACAGGAATGCCACTAAGAGAAACACAAGGGAAACATTTGCTTCATTTGTTTCTTAGACATCTCTTAATTAGGAGCACTAATAAATCCACTCATTCAGTAATTCATTCATTCAAAACATTTCTCATTGTCTTTCCCAGAACACCATACTCCATACTCATGTACAGGATCTTCCTTAACCCAGAGCTCACAGATCCCTTCACTCACTGTGTTCTTGTGTCTCCCGTTCTGAATTCTTTCCTGTTAGCATAAATTGCTGAAAACAAATATTCTTATAGGGTATGGATGGTGCAGGTTATGAGACTGTGGTGGTACTTGGCTATTGATTTGAAGCTGTGAATATTAGAACTACATTCACAACACAAACACAACCAATGATTAAGTAAGGTTATGGTTACACCCTTCTTTATTGAAAATGGTTTCTTTTGGCTATGATATTTAGATAATTGCCTCTGCTTTTCATTTTATGGGATGGTGATGATGTTTAGATGATGAAGAGAAGGAAAAGGACAATGAAGATGCTCTGAGATTCTAAGTTCATGTCCTATTCCTATCTATTATCCAACCATCCATCCATCCATCCATCCATCCATCCTTCTATCCATTCTTCCATCCTTCCATTTATCCATCCATCCTTCCATTCATCCACTGATTTTTCTATCTATCTCTTCTTGGTCATCATACTTGCCAAACTCATTATCAACTTAGGATCTTTTCATTTGCTGTCCCTCTTTCTGGAAAGTTATTTCCTTGACTTTTCATGTGGCTGTCTCCTAGTCATCTCTTCAACAAAATCTTTCTTAACCACTCTATCTAAATGAATTCCCTTGAAGTTACTGTCACATTACCTTGTTTAATCTTTTTAGACACGTCTTACTCTTTGAAATTATTTTATTTATTTTTATTCACTTATTTATTTTCAATCTTCCTTGCCAGAAGTTCCATGAAAGCAGAGATCTTATCTGTCTTGTTTTATTCTGTATTCCCAACATGTAGACCGACATCCACATTCCACATAGCAGACAATCCATATGTACGGTTGTTTATTAATTAAGTTAATGAGTGCTACTCTCCTGACATCATAACGTAGTGATCAAGAGTGCAGACTCTGCAGCCAATCCAGCTGCATTTAATTCTATGTATGCAAACTTGGAAATAGCATGCAATGACCTTGGGCAAGTCATTTATCATTCCTGTGCCTCAGTTCCTTCAAGAAATGAAATGATATAAGTAGTATGAGATGAGAATTTATAGAATTGTCATTGTCAGGAGGATTAAACAAAGTTTAAAAGAAAAAGGTAAAGTGCTTAAAATAGTATCTGGCAACTTTATGCATTAAAAAAACCACCACCACAACAACAATAAATAATCACCATCATCATTATCATCCCCAAATTTTGGAAAACAAAATTAAAAAATAAATAAATACAATAACAACAAAAGAAAACACTTCCTACCTTGAAAATGTAAGGGTAGCAAATACTTCTGAGGGACTTTCAAATTCTAGAAAGTGGTTTCAGCCTTTTGACATTCTGGCCCCAATAGTTACTGCTCAGTCTGGATGCCAGCCTTCTAGGAGCCACTTCACCGTGCTACCTTTACTGTGATGAGTGAGTTGGGGCAAAAAGTACTCCCTTGTGTGCACACAAGCATTAATGATAATAATTAATAAGGCCCTGGAAGTTGTACCCAGTGATGTGTAAGATCAGGACAATGCACTCTCTCAGTCGATGGTGGCACTGTAGAGCAGGTGAGTGGCAGAGCAAGAAGTCAGTACCACCCAGTGCAGAATTAATCTCCTGGCAGAGCCAGCTGTCACTCACTGTCGCCTGGCCAGCATGCAGTATATGAGGCCTGTCAATCTTCCTGGATGGGGAGGCAGGGGGTGTCTGATCACAAGCTGACTTTCTGCATGGTGGAGGTGGTAAGCCCACAGGGGTCCTTGTCCTGAGCAGCGTGCTTGAGCTCACAGAGGGAGCAATACTCTTAGTTGAAGCAGCTTCCTCTCCCCTGGACTCACCCAGAATGCCCACCTGGGGCAGGAGAGACCTCCTTGCTATCCTAGATGTTTTGATGGCACACAGGGAAACAGCAATGCCTTACTCTAGAGGGCTTGCCAGAGGGAAGGTGGAGACAGAGGCACAAGTTACTGAAGATGTGGCCCAGCCCACAGACTCCTAACTCCTGGTCAAGAGCCCTAAATTCTTGTCCATATTCTTCTTCCTGATCAACCTGAGTCTTTAGAAACTCACACAATCTCACTGTTAGGGGATGACAGTGCCAAGCATTAGCTCTCCCATCTCCCATTGCCCACAGATCCTTCACCTCTCCCTACCCGTACAAACACATCCAGAACAGGAATTCAAAGGCAACCTCAGGCAGTTATTTCTTTAGCTTTTGAGACTCCAAGGGCCAATGTTTTGGCCTCAAAATAAGTTTAAAGGAGAATTTGTTGGGCTCCAGTCCTCAGTCCTGCAGGGACCAAAAGCAGGCAATTCCAAGATGGGCCACTTTGGCATAAGCATGCAATTAGAACTCAGCAGGTTCAGGAAAATGCTCTTTACATTCTCTTCAATTGCCTTCCTGTACCAGGAAGAGAGGTATTAACAGGATTCCTCTTTACCCCAGAAACTTATTTGCAGAGCAAGGAAACCTTGATTTTCAAAACATCTCTAACCTTCCTGCTAATGGTCTTCCTCCCTTTTGCATCCCCAGATCCTGACTCTCTCCCAAGCTCAGATAAGCCTTATGTCACCTGACTGTCATGTCTGTGAGGATTTCCCATATTCTTGAAACTAAATTTGATTTTCTCCTGTTAACCTGTCTCATCTAAATTTGATTCTTGGTCCAGCTGGAAAGACCTTGAAGGGTAGAGTAAATTCTTTCTCCCCCACATTCCATAGGGGAGGAGGTGAGCACTCTCCCCAGACTGAGGATAAGAGCTATGTGGAAGGGACAGGGCATCCATCCCTTTCTGCTGGATTGAACAGGTGACAGGAAAATTGGGGGACCTGAGAGCAGAGGATCCCTGGGCCTTGCTTCCCATGCAGGATCTATAAAGCAGGAAGCCCAGAGTGGCCCTACACCCTGGCATGAGTTGACTGCAGTGGAGCATGCTTCAAGATTCCTGCTCTTCCCTAGAGGTAAGGGATGCAGCTACTTTTCCAGAGCCCCAAGAAAGGCTCCAAAGACAGATAGGTATGAATTGGTCTACCTGTGGGAGTCTTATGATCCTGGTGAGGGAGGGGAGGCTACAAAGTACGGCAGTATCATGAACATGGCATCAGGCTCCACATGGGGGATATAGCCATCTTTGCTGATGTTTGAGTGAATTTGAAACATTATCAAAGAACAGAACAGAGCCATGTAGAGCTCAACAAATGTCCATGGACACAGGCAACCGTAGTCCAGAAACTGCCCTGTCTTCCTCTAACCTGAACCCCAGGGAGAAAGAGAAAGGGAAAAACCCTGAATGGGCTGAGTTTAAATATGAATTAACTATTGACTCAGAATTTAGGCCCAATGTAGGATTAAGTTGAGTTAAAGACAGAGAAAGTTGTTTCTCTGCACATACAGTGTCGTGAAAATATCACACCCATTACACTTCTGTGACTTACTGTCTTTATAGTAAAATGCAACACTTGAGCTATTGTGAGGCTCAAATGCAACTATAGAAAACTTACTTTATTAAGTAACTAGGCAGGATCGTGAGAGATCCTAGTTGTTTGGTGTTGTCAGAGGAGGGAAGAGTGAGTTTCCAGTCTCAAAGTGTGTTGGTAATTTTCTGAAGATGCCTAGGTTTGAGGATTAATGTCACTTGGAGACATTTTGAAACACAGATGCCTCAGCAACATCCCATATGGCTCTGTGTCATATGTCAACAGTGTCTCAAGGAAGTGTAGTGGCAAGATCAGAAGCCACTGTTTGGAATGAGAGGGGTACAGAGATGGTCACCCCTAAGGAGCAGATAAGGTCTTGGCATTGCTGCCCTCTGCCCAAGGTGAAGGCCAATGGTGCAGTATTTAGAGGGAAGCAACCAGAGGTTCTGAAAGAGAAGGACTTTCTTCTAGCCTCAGGGGAAGAAATTAGCTTTTCTGGATAGAGTGAGCTCCCAGTGTGAGTCGAGGCTGATTGTCATCAGAGATGCTGAAGGAAGGAATTCAAGCAGGATCTGAGGAAGTTAGACTCAAGGCCCTTTTGAAACTCAAAGGGGTCTGTGGTATGTTTGGGGGATTCTGGCTCTGGTCTATGGTGTCAGATGGTGTCAGTCCTCCTTATCTGGCCTGAGGGATTAGGAACATCTGGTGGGACAGATGTGTCTACTCCAATGGGCATCATGGCCACATTGACTTTTCTTTTGCTTTTGAGTTTTTGATACATAGTTTTTAATTTGAATTTATTTTCTTCAGTATTTTGTTGCTGTTGTTGCTACAGTGGTGATTTTCCCTGTGTTCCAAGTAACTGGACAGAAGTCTACCAGAGATGCCTATGCGTCTTCTCTAAAGTTGTTTATTCATGATATGGGTTATATCTTCTGTGAATCTTCTCTTCATGATGCCTCTTGTTTTCCTTCAAATTTGCTTGCCTTTTTCTAATTAATTTGCATAAACTTTTTGTGTGGTGTGGAAATTAACCTTATTAGAAATATTATTTTCTACCTACATATTTTGCATGTTGACTTACATTTTGCCAAACAAATGTTTTATATTTGTACAAGATTAGCTATAACTCCTTTTACTTTTTGAATAAAAATTATATAATATTTTTAAATTTATCTCTTTGTTTTACTATAAAATAAATAAGAATACAAGAAATAGATAAGAATGCATTTCGACTCTTTTTTAGGAAGACCACATTAACCCCTGGATTGTATGAGCAGTCTTCTAAGTTTTTGGTAAGATTTTTTTGTTTTATTTGATCCTTTTATCTAGTTGAAATTTATTTTTACCTTTAGTTCTGGTAAAAAATAAATTTTTATTTTGTGGGGCTCAAACCCACGAACTGTGAGATCATGACCTGAGCCGAAGTCGGACCCTTAACCAACTGAGCCACCCAGGCACCCCGATTGCAATGGCTTTTGAGAAGATTGTGTAAGTCATAAGGTAAATTTCCTCCCATATTTCTTTCTTTAATTGTTGGAGCAAGTTTTAGGAAAATTCTTCCATATGAATTCAGGAATTATTTTAACTTTTTGGATTGGAATTCTCATTGGAATTTCATTAAATTTATAGATTAATTTTAGAAGAATTGATATGTGATATATATCACTATATATCATATCTCTATTGATATATATCATATATATGGATATCTATTTAATATATTGATATATCAATATATATTAATATCACAAACTGATATATATGATATATCATATGTATCATATATGTTTGACAATGTATTTTCTTATCCAAGAGCATGGTACACTTTTCCAGGCATCTGGCTTTGTTTCACTCCTTTTACTGCAATTTTAAATTTGCATCTTAGTGTCTTGTGGCTTTTTGGTGAAATTTATTCTTTTTTAAACATTTTTATTATTTATTTTTGAGAGACTGAGAGAGACAGATCATGAGCAAGGGAGGGGCAGAGAGAGAGAGGGACACACAGAATAGGAAGCAGGCTCCAGGCTCTGAGCTGTCAGCACAGAGCCCGACGCGAGGCTCAGATCCACAAACTGTGAGATCATGACCTGAGCCAAAGTCGGATGCTCAACCAGCTGAGCCACCCAGGCGTCCTGGTTAAATTTATTCTTTATTTTTTTTGTAACTTTTGTAGTATTGTAAATTGAATAATTTTGATCTAATTCTATTCTAAGTGCTTAGTGTATTAAGTAAAGTTGCTATTGCTTTTGCGTACTCGGCTTACATATAGTTACCTTACGGTTGTCTCCTATTACTCTTAGGAGGTTTTTAAAAATATTTATTTATTTATTTTGAGAGAGAAAGAGAATGCACAAGAGGGGAGGGACAAAGAGAGAGGAAGAAGGAGAATCTCAAACAGGCTCCACTCTGTCAGTGCAGAGCTGGAAGTGGGGCTCAAACTCACTAACCAAGACCATGACCTGAGCCAAAATTAAGAGTCAGACACTTAACTGACTGACCCACCCAGGCGCCCGAGGAGATTTTTTTTTTTTTTTTTACTGAAATAGTGTGAGTTTTCTAGGTATACAGTCAGCATAAAGATAAATTAGTGTGTGTATTCCAGTGTTTGCTGCAATTATTTTAACTTCTTATTTTGCATTTTCTAGAACTGTCCTATCCAATATGGTAGCTACTTGCCACATTTGACTCTTTGAATTTAATAAAATTAAAAATTCAGTCACTCATTCACATTAGTCACATTGCAGTAGCTCATTAGTCACATGTGACCAGAGGCTATCATACTGGATAGCACAGTGTATAGAATATTTCCATCATTGCAGAAATTTCTACTGGACAACACTATGCTAGAATATTCAAGATAATATATAATAATTATAGTGGCAACTTCAATATATAATTTTTTTATTTTTATAGAAATGTTTTACTATTTTGATATCTAAAGTAACTCAACAGTAAAGGAAATGCAACTTATACTAATGATGAGATTTTATATTAAAAAATAAGGAAAAAACAATTATCAACTAAAATTGGTAGGCATGAAAAAGTAGGATAGTCTTCTATGCTGCTGGTGAAAATGTGAAGTGTTACAACCTTTTGGGAAGGTAGTCTGGCAACATTAAAAATAGATATGCCATTCAACCCTGTAATTATCCTCTCATAGAAGGACTCCATGGAATTCAAAGGGCCAATATGTAAGGATAGACAGATGTACAAAGATATTTATAGCAGTGTTGCACTGGTAAGAAATGGAAAACAGAGTAGATATGGCCAACCAGCATGGCTAAGCAAGTGGGTGTGACTGCAGCCTGGGATTAAAAAGAAATTGGAACTGTATTTGGTGACTCTGAGAGTTTCCTCAGTGTGGGGTATTCTTGAATGGAAAAATAAAATGCAGGAAGGTGTGTAAGATACACCATTTTATAAATGAAACAATGAAAAATGGTTCAAATATTACATGTATATGAACAGACATAAATATGTAAATAGGATTATAAAGAATTCTTCATATAGGCATGTACAGGATTATGCGAGTGGATTGTAAATGTGGGGTTACTTGATGGAGCAGATTTGAGGTGTGCATCATAAGAGGATGAGTAAGGGAGGGGCAATGTACTACTTATGCAAAGTCCATATGTATATGTGTGTATGAATAAAAAAAATTGTAAATGAAAAGATGATTCCAGGGGTTACCAAGGGTCATTTCAAGGTTGTGAGACTTCAGAAGACTCCTACTTTTTTCTTTGCAATTTTACGTATAGTTGGAACCTATACAAAGAGCAAATAAGGAGAGTTAGAAACAACTTTTATATTGTGGACCCTCCCTTCAAATGCTAGCGTAATGATCAGCACATCCCTGTGTGCAGAGAAACCAAAAAGATCAAAGGTTGGAAAGAACTGGTTTTTTTTTTGCCATCATTTCTTTGAAATTAGCCTACATTTCAGGGCTAAGTAAATATTTACTTTATTTCCTGACATTAAAAAATTACATACATCACGTTATTTAATCCAGTTGAGTAGAGAGTTTTAAAAATTTTAACTCCAGTTTTTCTCCTCAGATGCATAAAAACTGTTCATTTAATGTATAATTTAAAAATACATTAATTTTTGAGGGGCACCTGGGTGGCTCAGTCAGTTAAGCGTCAGACTTCCAACTGCATTCAGGTCATGATCTTAAGGTCAGTGAGTTGGAGCCCCATGTCGGGCTCTGTGCTGACAGCTCAGAGCCTGGAGCCTGCTTCGGATTCTGTGTCTCCCAACCTCTGCATCCCTCCCTGACTTGCACTCTCTCTCTCTCTCTCCCTAAAATAAATAAACATTAAAAATTGTTTAAAATATATATTAAGTTTTGAAAATAAAAAAATAATTTACCACTACTTTATTTTTGAACTGCATTGTCTTTCCTGAAAGATTCTTGTAAGGTTTCTTTCTCCTTTGTTTAAACCACACTTGTCACCCACAACAAAATAATGTACACACCTACATATGTGCACACGCACACACTTACAAACTCACACACACAGTTGCATGCGCACACACACACACACACACACTCACACTCCAGATCAAAAATTACTAGTCAAGGGTGTGGGGTAAGAGCGATTTCCCTCATTATTTTCTTTTTCTCAACTTCTTCTAGTATTATCAGCAATTTATTTTTCCATATAAATTTTAAAATCATTTTGTCAAACTTCATCTGTCTCCCCAAAAAAGATCTGTTAGGATTTTTTTTAGGACCGCAGAAGTTCAATGCATTATTTGGAAAGAAGTAGCATCTTTAAAATGTTCTCTCTTCTTATCCAGAAACATAAGGTTTGCATTTTTCCTTAAAAAAATCTTACAAGATTCCTTTATTTCTTTTAAGACTCCTTTTTAAAATTCAGGTTTCTTGAGTGTACTTTATAGACAGCAAAATTCACCCTTTCCAGTGAAGAGTGCTGCAGACTCTGACAAATGTATGTGACTGTGTGACTGTCACCTCAGTCAAGATGAAGGATGTTGACATCACTGCAGGAAATGCCCTCGTTTCTTTTATGTCAACCCTTCTCATTCTTATCTCTGGCTTTCTCTTTCTCCCCCAGAATGTCATATAAATGGAATCCTGTAGCATGCAGCCTTTTGTCTCACTTAATATAATGATTTTCAGATTTGTCCATATTTTGTGTGAATCAGGAATTTATTCCATTTTATCAACCCGTTAGTCTTCCGTTGTATGGATATACCACAATTTGTCAGGTGAACGTTACTGTTTCCACTTTTTTACTACAAATAAAACTCTGTCAACATTGTGTTTATAAGTTTTTGTGCAAACATATGTTTCCATTTTGCCTGGAAATGTCATGCATATGTTTAATATGCTGGGTAAAATACGCTCAGGAAAATATACGAGGTTTTACATGCTGGGCATACGTTTAATTTTATAAGAAATTACCTGTTTTCCAAAGAGATTGTATCTTTTTTTTAATTTTAGAAGTATGATTTTTTTTCTTAAAGAATTGTTTTATTCAGAGCTGGTACTAGGTGTTTTCAATAATTTAGTTTTATTATTTACTTATTATTTCTAATTTTTATTAAAGTATAATTAATATACAGGGTTATATATTAATTTCAGGTGTAAAATATAATGATTCAACAATTCTATACATTATTCAGGGCTCATTATGATAAATGTACTCTTAATCCCCTTAATCTGTTTCACCCATCCCCCCCTACCCATCTTCCCTCTGGTAACCATCAGTTTGTTCTCTATATTTAAGAATCTGTTTGTTTGTTTGTTTGTTTGTCCCTTTTTCTTTGTTCATTCATTTTGTTTCTTTAAAATTTTTTAAAATGTTTATTCATTTTTTGAGAGACAGAGAGAGACAGAGTGTGAGTGGGGGAGGGGCAGAGAGAGAGAGGAGACACAGAATTCAAAGCAGCCTCCAGGTTCTGAACTGACAGCACAGAGTCTGTCACAGACTGTGAGATCATGACCTGAGCCGAAGTTGGATGCTTAACCAACTGAGCCACCCAGGCGCCACCCCCCCCCACCATTTGTTTTGTTTCCTAAATTCCACTTATGAGTGAAATCATATGGTATTTGTCTCTCTATGATTGACTTACTTTACTTAACATTATGCCTTCTAGGTCTATCCATCTTGTTGCAAATAGCAAGATCTCATTTCTTTTTTATGGCTGAATAATATTCCATTGTACATATATGCCACACACTCTTTATCCATTATCTATTGATGGACACTTGGGTTGCTTCTTATCTTGGTTGTTGTAAATAATGCTGCAACAAACATAAGGGGAACATATTCAAGTTAGTGTTTTACTTGATCATATGGTAATTCTATTTTTAATTTCTTGACTCCATACCATTTTCCACAGTGGCTGCACCAATTTGCATTCCTACCAACAGTGCATGAGAATTTCTTTTTCCAAATTCTCACCAGCAGGATTATTTCTTGTTTTGTTGATTCTAGACATTCTGACAGGTGTAAGGCAAATCATTGTGGCTTTGATTTACATTTCCCTGGTGATTAGTGGTGTTGAGCATCTTGTCATGTGTCCGTTGGCCATCTGTAGGTCTCCTTTAGAAAAAACGTCTATTCAGGTCCTCTGACCACTGGATCATTATTATTGTTATTGATTTTGTGGCCATTGGGTTGTATAAGTTCTTTATACATGTTAGATATTAACCGCTTGTCATATATATCATTTGCAAATCTCTTCTCCCATTGTGTTTTATTGATGGTTTCCCTTGCTGTGGAAAAGCTTTCTATTTGGTGTAGTTCCAGTAGTTTATTTTTTGTAACTGTTACATTCCCATCAGCAATGTATAAGAGTTCCAGTTACTCTCCCTCCACTCTCTCCAACGTTTGGCATTTTGTCTTTCTAATTTTAGCTATTCTAATGTATAGGAAGTGATATGTCATGTGGTTTTAATTTTAATTTCTGTGTTGCCTAATGATGTTGTGCCTTTTCCCATACTTATTGGTTATTCATATATATATATATATATATACTCATAACTAAATACATATAATTATATATATTTGGTTAGTCTTGTATCTTCTCTAGAAAGTATCTGCTCATGTCTTTTGCTTATTTTCCTCTTGGGATATTTGTCTATATATCATTGAGCTATAAGAGCTTTATATATTCTGAATACGGTCCTTCATTGTGTTTTGGGAATATTTTCTGCCTGTCTGTGACTTGCTTTTGCATTTTTTAAATTGTGTCTTTTGAGGAACAGAAATTTTTAATTATGGGGAAGTCTATTTTATCAGTATTTTCTTTCAATTTGTACATTTTGTATTCTTTGCCTAACCCAAGGTCAAAATGATTTTTGCATATTTTCTTCTCAAAACTTTTTAGTTTTAACATTTACATTCACCTATATAATCCATTTCAAGTTAATTTAAGGGCTATGATTTTTTTTCCCATATGGATATCCAATTGTTTTATCACATTTGTTGAGAGACAGTCTTTCCCCCATAAACAACCTTGGTCCTTTTTTTTTTTTTAATGTTTATTTATTTTTGAGAGAGTGAGACACAGAGTGTGAGGGGAGAGGGGCAGAGAGAGAGGGAGACACAGAATCCAAAGCAGCTCCAGGCTCCCAACTGTTAGCAGAGATTCTGATGCCGGGCTCAAACTCAGGAACAGCGAGATCATGATCTGAGCCGAAGTCAGACGCTTAACCTTTTGAACCACCCAGACGCCCTGACCTTGGTGTCTTTGTCAAGAACAAATTTACCATATATACATGGGTTTTTATATGGATACTTTATTCTGTTTCATTGAAAATATACATTTATTCCTGTGCTGGTTCACACTGTCATGATTACTGTTGCTTTGTATTGGGTTTTGAAATCGAGTATTGAAAGACTTCCATACCTGTTCTTCATAAAGTTGTGTTGGTTGTTTTATGCCCCTTGCTTTTACAAGTAAATTCTAGAATCACCTTGTCTATTTCTATTAATTAAAAAAAAAGTATGCTGGGATTTTGGCTGGGGCTGTATTAAGTCTGTAGCTCAGTCGGGGGAGAGCTGACACCTTAATTTTTTTTTTTATGTTTTTTATTTATTTTTGAGAGACAGAGAGAGACAGCGCGAGCAGGGGAGGGTCAGAGAGAGAGGGAGACACAGAATCTGAAGACAGGCTCCAGGCTCTGAGCTGTCGAGAGCTGACATCTTAAAAACGAGTCTATGGCATGGAAGATTGTGTGTCTCTCTCTGTTGTTAGGTCTTTAATTTTTCTCAGTGATAGTTTGCAGCGTTCTGTTTGTTGGTCTTGCACACATTTTTTAAAATTTATCTTTATGTTTATTTGATATTATGAATACAGCTATGTATGTTATTTTAAAATTTCAATTTTCAATCATTTATTGTTAATATAGAAGTGCAATCGATAGTTTGTGAATTTATGTTGTGTCCTGTGGCCCTGTTAAACTCACGTATTAGTTCCAGTAACTTATTTATAGATCCCCTAGACCTATCTAGAAAAGTGTTAAATTGTTGTCTGCAAATAAAAGCAGTTTTGTTTCTTCATTACCCATATGTATATGAAGAGAAACTACACCACCAACTTATATAGAAGGTGACTTTTCTAAAAGTAAAATAAATGATCAGTCAACTTAAGCAAGTTATGATGTGGGCTTGGGGACTGACTCAAAAGAGCAGTAGTAGAGTGTCCTCTCTACTTCTTCCCTCTTCCTCTTAGAGAACATTAAAGCCTGTGTCTATTGAGAATAGAAGCAATGAGTCAGATGAAAAAGCTGCATCTGAGAAATTATCTGGTGAATTCAAACTGCACAAACACATTCACAATATTCAGCCTAACCTATATGTATATATACCTCTTCATCTAAATATATATACCTTTAAAAAAATTCCAGTATTGTTAACATACAGTGTTACATTGGTTTCAGGTGTACAATATAGTGATTCAACACTTCCATGCAACACCCAGTGCTCATCATGACAAGGGTTCTCTTAATCCCCATCACTTATTTCACCCATCCCCCCACTCCCTCCACTCAGGTAAGCATCAGTTTGTTTTCTAGAGTTAAGAGTCTGTTTCTTGGTTTCTCTCCTTTTTTTCCCCTTTGCTCATTTGTTTTGTTTCTTAACTTCCACATATGAGAGAAATCATATGGTATTTGTCTTTCTCTAACTGACATTTCATTTAGCATGTCTAGCGCCATCCTTGTCATTGCAAATGGCAAGATTTCATTCTTTTTTATGGATGAATAATATTCCACTATATATATATATATATATATATATATATATATATATATATATCTCACATCTTCTTTATCCATTCACCAATCAATAGACACTGGGGTGCTTCCATACTTTAGCTATTGTAAATAATTCTACAATTAACATAGGGGTGCCTGTATGTCTTTGGAATAGTGTTTCTGTATTTTTTGGGTAAATACTCAGTAGCATGATTACTGGATCATAGGGTAGTTCTACTTCCAAATTTTTGAGGAACCTCCCATACCGTTTTCCACGGTGGCTTGCAGCAGTTTGCATTCCCACCGACAGCACACCAGGGTTCCTTTTTCTCCATATCCCCCCAAAACTTGTTGTTTTTTGTGCTTTTGATTTTAGCCATTCTGACAGGTATGAGATGGTAGCTTATTGTAGTTTTAATTTCCATTTCCCTGATGATGAGTGATGTTGAGCATCTTTTCATGTGTCTGTTGGCCATATGGATGCCTTCTTTGGAGAAATGTCTGTTCATGTCTTCTGCCTATTTTTAACTGGATTGTTTGTTTTTTGGTGTTGAATTGTATAAGTTCTTTATACATTTTGGATACTAAGCCTTTATCAAATATGTCATTTGCAAATATCTTCTCTCATTCAGTAGGTTGTCTTTTAGTTTTGTTGATTATGTCCTTTGCAGTGCCGAAGCTTTTTATTTTGGTGTAGACTCAATAGTTCATTTTTGCATATATATATATACACACAAATAAAATGTTTATTATATGTAATATATTTAATTTATTTGCAATTATGCTTCATCAGAGTCCTGCTACTGGTGTACCTTTCTGGGTAATCTTTGAGACTGTTGCATGTAATTTGTGTTCAGGCTCAAAAAATACTTCTCTGTGGAATCTCACTGGGACTCTTTCTATTACAGAAAACTTACCCTGTCTGCCATAAAGAGACAGACAAACAAAACTTGATGAGCTATTATGTTTGGTCAGGTGAGTGATAAACTTAGGGCTGTGCCTTCAGGCCTGGTTGGATCAAGGAAACTTTCTGTAATTCTTGGCTTTGTTTCTTCCCACATCACTGCCGGATGGCCTTCAGCAGCCCTGAGCTTGTCTTCCAGGAGTTCAACAACCCTGTGGAAAGGGCTCTTAGCTTCTTCACTAGTTGTAACAGACATCCTGGGCTAGCTGGCATCATGCACTCATCCCTGAATGTCCTACCTGCAGCTTTGAGCAGGGAGCTTCACCCACCATGGGGATAATCAAGAGGTCATTACCAAAACAAAGGGAAGTAGATGCTGTGCAGACATAAACGATGCTGTCCACCACTACAGTGTGACAACATTTCTGTGGTCAATCTTTAGCCTTCTCAAAAGCTGTGGTACTATGTTCAAAGGAGGTACCCAGGAGGTACTGGAAATTGACATCACTGAGGATATCATCCACCTCCTTTCTTTCAGGTCTGACTTACAGTTTGCAAGCAGCTTTACAGAAATTTGCAATCTCTCCTCTTTCATGTAATTGTTTGAATTCACCAGGTGATTTCCCAGATGCAGCTTCTCCTAAGTGAAAGGACAGCCAGTCAAGGACAGATATTGTACAGTTCCACATACAGGAGGTGCCTAGAGTAGTCATATTCATAGACACAGAGGTAAGATGGTGGTTGCCAGGGGTTGTGGGAAGAGGAAATTGGAGTTTTTTCCCCTTTCCACTCCCTGCCCCCTTTTTTTTGAGAGACACAGAGAGAGAGAGAGAGAGAGAGAGAGAGAGAGAGAGAGAGAGAGAACAGGGGCGAGGGGAAGTGGGAGAGAGCGAATCTCAAACAGGCTCCATGCTAAGTGTGGACGCATACCTTGATCCCATGCCCCCAGCATCATGATTTGAGCCAAATCAAGAGTCAGATGCTCAACCCACTGAGAAACCCCTGCATAGTTTTGATTCGTGGGTCTGCAGTTTCAGTTTGGGACGATGGAACAGTTCTGGAGGAAGACGGTGGTGATGGTTGTGCAGAATGCGAGTGTACTTAACGTCACTTCACTGCACACTTCGAAATGGCTAAAATGGTAAATTTTGCATTATACATATGGTGCCACAATAACAAAAAGGAACTAAGTGTGGCAGTTTGCCTTGGGGGAGACAGCAGAGTGGCTGACGCCAAGTCCTGCTGTAAGACCTGCTTTGTCTCTTACCAGCTGTGCGTTCCTAAGCAAGTCTCTTAACTCCAGCCAGCCTCAAGTTCATGCTTTGCAAAGCAGGCCTCACCCTGACCACCTCCAGGGGCTCCTGTAAAGAGGGCATGAGCTCATGCACAGAAAGCACGTAGAACATTGGCCAAGGGAAGCACTCGACCAGTGCTGGTCACATAATCATGTTAACTCTGATCTCCATTCCCCCCACTCCCCACTGAGGGGCTTCTCTTCCAAGCCTGCCCGTCCCAACCGCCTGGCTCCCTTCAGCCCACTGAGGCAGTTTCCTCTGGCTGCTGGTACAAGCCCTTTCCAAACACCTCTAGCTGAAATGTGCCCAGGGAAGTGATTGAATCACGGTGTCACACCTGTCTGCAATGCCACCAATGAAATCAGCAAATTGACAACATCCCATTGCCAGGAATCTCTGACATTGTAGGAAAAATGTGGTTCCCAATTTGTAAGTTTCCTAATTTAAAAGCCCTAACAATATACTCTGCACATAAACTGTAGAGGCAGTTTAAATAAAAAACCATACACAAAAGTCTACAGGATGTTAGGGGAATATGTCGAACAGTATTTTTATTTTTATTTATTTTTGTTTTTAAGGTGTTTTTTTTAATGTTTACATTTGAGTGAGAGAGAGAAAGAGAGACAGAGAGCGAGTGGGGGAGGGGCAGAGAGACGCACAGAATCCGAAGCAGGCTCCAGGCTCTGAGCTGCTAGCTCCGTCTGAGCTGTCAGCACACAGTCAGAACCGGGGCTCCAACTCACAAGCAGTGAGATCATAACCTGAGCCAAAGTCAGATGCTTCAACCAACTGAGCCACAAAGGCGCCCCCAGAATGATATTTTTATTTTAATTAAAAAATTTTTAATGTTTATTTATTTTGAGAGAGAGAGATAGAGAGAGAGCAACAGAGTGTGATCCAGGGAGGGGCAGAGAGAGAGGGAGACACAGAATCTGAAGCAGCTCCAGGCTCCGAGCTGTCAGCACAAAGCCCGGTGTGGGGCTCAGACTCACGAACCGTGAGATCATGACCTGAGCCAAAGTTGGACGCTTAACAGACTGAGCCACCCAGGCTCACCCAGAACAGCATTTTTAAAAGAGTCTCTGGTATTGGGCGTCCAGTTTTGGCTCAGTTCGTGATCTCGTGGTTCTCGAGTTCGAGCCCCTTATCAGGCTCTCAACTGTAAGCACCCAGCCTGGTTCGGATCCTCTGTCCCTAGCTCTCTGCCCCTCCCCCACTTGCTCCCCGCCCCCCCGCCAAAATAAAAGAAAAATAAAAAATAAAAGAATCTCTGGTGTAATTAGTAACCATTTTATTATTACTGTTATTGACAATTTTATTATTCATTGGTAATAACTTTGATATTTTTGATGCCAAAATATCATATCAACATTGTGATTATCAATTCCATATAATCATTAGTATTTATAATTATATATGATGATAATTATATTCATAATAAACACACAAAAGTTCTCACCTGTAACCTAATAGCAATAGCAAGTAAAAAAAAAAAAAGAATATAAACATCCAGGAAAAAATTTTTAAGAAGAATGGCATAGGATCTACTTGAAAAAAATGGAAAAAATAGTGATACATATTAAAAAAATATCTTTTGATTGAAGAGAACTATAAATATAGCTGAATGAGGAGACTGGATGTCTAAATTCCCTTTAAATTAGGTTAAGGTTCAATGTAATTCTAATCAAAGTCTGAAAAGGCTTTTTTTTTCTGGAGGGCAGTAGGGAACAAAATATTTCTAAAGAATATGGGGCAGAATAGTGGGCAAGTAACAGTTAAAAATTAAAACCAAAGAATAACTGGAGGAAGAGGGACTAGGTCTGCCAGATAAAAGCATTGCAAAGCAAGAATTATTCCACTGATTTGCTACTGGCACAAAAATAAATATACAAAAAATTGCAGACCAGAGAGATCCCGAACAGTTTTGTTAGACGGTCTTAATATTTGGGGAACTATTCCCCAGATGAGGCTGGGGTTGACGGAAACCTCCAGAGGGGGAGAGCAGCTTTTATTCTTCATCAGATCCCGAAATAAATAAACTTATTGAAACGTTAACTGTGAAAGAAAAACCAAGCTATAATAAGCTAGAGGAAAACAGCAGTCCATACCGAAATAACCTCTAGGCTGGCAGGTGACAAAGTTCAACACTGGAGAAGCCATATTGGGTCAATGGATTCGGCTACGGAAGACAGAAATGTTTTATCTATCACTGAGGTCACAAAGAGAACTTGTCACTGGAAAATACTGTGTACAAACACAACAAAGTTTTTATCCTAC
>CM053563.1:18472633-18492633 GCA_028646485.1 Cryptoprocta ferox
TTTTAGCAAGAGCCCCCACCGGGTGGTAACATTAGGTGTTGGCAAAGATGCAAGGTTCCGGGCACCTCCTGTATCGTTCTCGGGGATGTGACTTGCTTCGGCCTTTTGGTAAAGTAATCTTAGAGTATCTATTAGAATTAAAATATGCACACCCTGTGACCCAGCAGTTCCATTTTCTGCCTCTATCTTATAGAAATAAAAGCATTATTTATAAAGGAAGGAGGGAGAAGAAATCTTTTGAATGTCCATTAAGAGAGGAAAGATTGAATACATTGTGTGTGTCGGACGGTAGAATACTACGCAGTTAGGAGAGGGTTGTGGCTACTTTCTCGGAGGGATAACCGTCTGTGAACATTCTCCCGCAGGAAACCAAGCTACAGGGAAGTGACATGCCCGGTGTATGTAGGAGAGGAAAAACGCATTTGCATTAAATCTTTCTTTTGTTTTTCTTCTTGACTTTTGCTAAATCAAACCCTTCTTGTTTCTTCTTTCTTCCCTCTCTCCTTCCCTCCCTTCCTTCCTTCCTTTATTTCTCCCTCCCTCTCCCTCCCTCTCACTTCCTTTCTTCTTCCTTCCTTCCTTCCTTCCTTCCTTCCTTCCTTCCTTCCTTCTCTCTGTTTCTCTCTCTCTCTTTCCTTCCTCCCTTCTTTTCTTTGTTGTCTGTCTTCCTGCTTATCTTTCTTCTTTCCTCCCTTTTTTCCCTCCCTCTCTTTCTTTTTCATACTCTCCTGTCTCTCTCTCTCCAACGTCCACTGTGTCCTATGGACACAAACATGGTTATGGGAGCAACAGTATCTGCTAATAGCATTGGTTATTTTCTGAAGATGGAGAGGAGGAAATAAGGCAGGTTATTGATTATGTTTTTTGTGTGGCTTTGTTTTGTATCACTGTTCCCTGTGTGGCCGGGAACACAGGGTGATTTTATAATTTTGTAAGGAGAGAGATTCTAGGACATGATTGTGCTCTGACCTGTGGGTTTTTTTTTTTACTTTATTTTTTATTTTTAATTTTTCTTTAAGTACAGGTAAAAAAAGATAAAAAATAAAGGCACCAAAAGGTTAAGAGTTTGCCTCTGATAAGCAGAGGGATGTTAATAAATTTTGCTATTTTTGACTATTATGTGCTTTCCAAATTGAAATAAAAGGCATTAATTCCAACATTAAAAAATAACTATATTGGGGCTCCTGGGTGGCTCAGTCGGTTAAGTGTCAGGCTCTTGATTTGGACTCAGGTCATGATCCTACAGTTTGTGAGTTAAAGCCCTGCGTGGGGCTCTGCGCTGACAGTGAATGGGATTCTCTCTCTCTCTTGCTCTCTCAAAATAAATAAATACACTTAAAAAAAAGCGTATTAATGAAATCATTTTGCCCATCCTCTTTCATTCACGGGACAGGTAGATTTTGTTTTTTCGGAGGTGTCTCCTGGGATGGACCACTGAGGCCAGTTGGGAGAGGGCGCAGCTCTGGGTGAGGGGGATCTGCTGGGGAGCAGGGGTGAGCGCTCCCACTGAGCCCCACCAGCTCCTGCTGGGCGGCCTCACGCTGCACACCGGGGCTCCCTGTGGCCGCACTCCTCCGCCTTCCAGGTCCCCGTGGTACAGAAGGGAAGGGCTCCATTGGCAGGGGCAGAAATGCAGTCAGAGTGGCGGGGAGGCTGAAGGGAGAGGCGCCCGGAGGAACCATTGTCGCTGTTTGGGTTTAGGCCGCAGTCTGTCCTGCGGGGGCTCAGCAGGGCCAGAAACTTCTGGAGAGATCTCACTTTGGGGACCTTCTGTTCTGGGCATGGATGAGTAACTCTTCCAACCCCGGCAATAAAGTGAGGAAGGAGACAGTAAATAAGCAATGGGCAAAATTAAAACCAGTAATGAGCCGTATGAATATTGTGGTGTGATAATGCTGGAGACACATTTATTTGGAGCACTGCATGTTCTGGGAAAACATAACGGCATTGTGGTTGCGTGTCCTCGTTTTCCTCCGTTGAGTTTCCGTTACTGGTCCCGGAGGCTGACGGCACCCGCACCTGTGCCCAGATGCTTTTAAAACCTTGGCAGGGAGAGGCGGGCCCATCACAGGGGTGGCCCGGGCTCCAGCGCCTTCTCGGTGGGGAGGCCTGTGAAGGCCAAGGAGGCGGGCCCTTCCACCCATGGTGGCCCGCCAGAGCCGGGATGGAGGGCGAGGTAGACCAGAAGGCTGCCCGAGACCAGGGTGTCTCCACTTGTCGTTCGGGGATGCTTGATCCGGAAGTTCACCCCGGGGGGATATCCTGCACACGTGGGCTGTGCTGAAGAAAGGGCTGGAGATCGAATCAGCTGCACCCTCTAGTGAGCTTCTCCTCGTTAGGGTCAGGGCTTTGACCCGGAATTGCTTCTTCTACCTGCCCGTAGAACTATGTGCTAGGCTCTAATGCCCTGAGGCAGAGAGAACAAGCCTGCCAAGCTGTAAGAGGAGAACCTGAAGGCCTCGCCAAAGGGATCTTGGTTGAAACCTGGTCAAGATGAGAAACTGTCTACGTTTTTTTGTTTTGTTTATTTATTCACTGAGAGAGTGAGAGAGGGCAAATGGGGGAGGGTCAGAGAGAGAGAGAGAGAGAGAGAATCCCAAGCAGGCTGTCAATGCAGAGCCTGATGTGGGTCAAGAACTCATGAACCATGAGATCATGGCCTGAGCTGAAACCAAGAGTTGGATGTGTAACTGAATGAGCCACCCAAGTGTCCCAACCACCTCGGGGTTTTGACTGTGAGGAGCCAGTGTCAGGTGAGGAGCCCTGAGGGGCCCACTTGCCCTACAGAAATGCCAAGGAGTCAGGGAGCAAGGTTCAATGGAAATGTGGCATGTGCCACAGAAGGATCCCAAATCTCTGACCTGTATTATGAGGAAGGTCAAGACACGATTCTACAGAACACTTGGAGGCTGGCAGAGTGTTTTATTAAATGAAAGGCGATTACATCCTCAGATGGGCTTCTTCCCCCCAACCCCGTGGGCAAAGAATGTGGCTGAGGTGGGGGAGGGCTCTCTGCATGGCATATTGTGGCTTTCCCCTGTGCGCAAGGGACTTCTGTGCCTGTCCATTGCTCCTGAAGTTGCTGCAGTAAAACACTTTTCTGATGGAAGTTTTCAGCTAGATCTCTTTAAAGCCTGGGCATGGGGTTTGGGCCTAATCAGCTAGCTCTGGTACAGTTGGTAATATTTCTTCAATGCATGTATTTTATGAATTAAAATATACATGCCTGGCAAAAAACAAATAATTTAAGTTGTGCAATGTATTCATATTTTGCATATGTACTCTTAATCTGCCCTCACCAAGTATACATATGGAGTAGTTTGTGGGAGCAAGTTTGACTCAGCATGATTTTGACTGTGTGCCGAGTCCAGACCCTCCCTTCATGTGTGATGGAATTCCACTGTAGCTAGGAAGCTCTAAAAGTCCTGTGGGCCATTGTCTCCATCATAAGAATGGGAAAAACAAAGCTTAGAGAGGGGAAGGTGTTCGGCAAGATCAAAGGATAGACTGAGGGTAAATTCTGTGTGTGCAACTTCCATCCACGTTGGCCCCATTGTGTATGCATTCCTTCCAGCTCACCCAGCCTCCCCAGCTTGACAGTGAACTCTGCCCTGCCAAGGACCACGGTGTTGCCTTCACTCATAGTGCCGGTTCAGACAACCCAGAGCCGAGCTGAGCACTAAGTAGCTGCTCAAATAGCAGTTGTTGCTTCTGCCCCAGGTGTGTTTCATGGGACTCTCAGAGGCCACATTCCATAAGCTAACTTCCGGCAGAGCATTGTGTGTGTGTGTGTGCATGGGTGCATGTGCATTTGTGAATGCTCCAGCCATGTTGGCATGGACTCGTCTCCTCCACAAGACTGGGGGCATGGGCAGATCTGTGGATGCCAACAGAGGGACACTTCACACAGTGCAGGCAGCATCCTGTACGTCTGTGGGCCATGGGGAAGACTATCTGGCCTGTTGGCTGGAGACTGAACTGATAATTGACATCAAGAAGGAATTGGCTCTTTTAAGACAAATGCTTCCAGATGCCAGGATCGCTGGGTCCATGTTACTACCCAGATGGGTCTGGGTGGGAGCCAGAAAAGTAACAGCGGTTGATAGAATCAGAGAGGTAGTTAATCATAAAGTAGCTAGGGTGGGCAGATTCCAAGAAGGTCAGGCTTAGTCTTGGATGGTCTAACAGTGCAGGGTGTGTGCCCGGACCTCGGAGAAATGGGGACCTTCACCATCTCTCCAGTGGCAGTCAGTCCAGGCTCAGAGAACCCTGATGCTTTTTACTGCCAACAGAAACCTGCTCCCAGATAAAGCTCAGGCATGTGGGGTTTGCAGAGCCTCTGAAAGAATCAGGTTTTCTATGGCGATTACAATTGACGACCTGTTTCCTGGTCGCTGGGAAACGTTCATGGGCAGGGACTGTGTTGACATGTCTGTTTCCAGATCCAGCTGGAACCAGTTGAAGCAAATGAAAAGCAGGGAAACTAAGTGGAATTGAACCTCTGGGAACCTCAAATGGGCCTTTTGCTTAGGGCGTGATTTGGGGCATTTAAATATTTTAAGGGTTTGGGCAGATGATCTCACATTTGAGGGTGCTCTTTCCCAGAGCATCAGGTTAGAAGGGCTGTAAACCAAGTCTGTTGTTTTCAGGCACAGTTGACTGTGTGTGCTCTGAGTGGAGCCCCCAAAATACTGTGAGTGATGAGCTGTGCAGGTGGTCTGCATCTCTCACCTGGATGACCACGGTAGCCTAGCAAAGGATTTCTCTGCTTCATTCTTGATCCTCCCATTAGCCAGACTCATGTTTAACTGTGGAGATCACACTGTATCTGTGCCCTGAGTGAACCCCTCCAATGCCTTTCCATTGAAATTAAAAAAGAAATACGATTTCTTTATTGTCTATGAGACCTATGTGAAGTGGTCCTGCCCCCTTTTCTGATCTCATCTACTGCCCACTGTGCCACACTGGACCCCTTCCTGTTCCTCAAAATGGTGTGCCTCAGGACATTTGAACTTGGCCTTCTCTGTGCCAGAAATGCTCTTCCCAGGTTTTACCATAACGGTCACCTTCTTGCCATCAACCATCAGCTCAAATCTTACCTCTTCAAAGAGATTATTTAAAGTAGGCACATTCTTTTTTCCCATTGTTGTATTTTATTTTCCTCAAAACATTGTCCGCTTTCTGAAATTATCATTATGATGCTTTCACTTGTTTACAATGTGACTCCTCTCACTAAAACATCGGTTCCCTGAGAGTAAGGCTTTGTCTGTTTTGTTCATTGATATACCCTCAGCACCTGAAATGGTTCTTAGCAAAAGCCAGCTCTCCATAAAATATGATGAGCAGATGGATGAGATGGATGACTGGACAGATGAATTAATGGGTGAGCGAGTGGATGGATAGATGGATGGATGGATGGATGGATGAGTGGATGGATGGATAGGTGAGTGGGTGAATGGAAGGATGGATGGATGGATGGATGGATGGATGAGTGGATGGATGGATAGGTGAGTGGGTGAATGGAAGGATGGATGGATGGATGGATGGATGGATGGATGAGTGGATGGATGGGTAGGTGAGTGGGTGAATGGAAGGATGGATGGAGGGATGGATGGATGGATGGATGGATGAGTGGATGGATGGATAGGTGAGTGGGTGAATGGAAGGATGGATGGAGGGATGGATGGATGGATGAGTGGATAGATGAATAGGTGGGTGGGTGGATGGATAGGTGGGTGGATTGATGGGAGGGGCTTTTTTGACCCAGGCGGAGTTCAGAGTTTCCAGGTGGACATTATTACAACAAGATTTCTTGAGAGAATCAAATAAATTGGCAAAAGATCAAGGCAGAGCCATTTTGTCATTAATGCTTTTCTAATTTAGAGAATCCTTGTTTCTTTAAAGCTTGCCCACACAAAGGACTGTTTGTTGGGAACTCATGAATTATTTTCCTGTGGATCTTTTTTCTCTTCTTATATTCAGGGAACAAGCAACTAGAAATGAATTCTGGATGAGCAAACTTTGATAATGAACTTTGTCTTCCCAATATAATGTTGCAACAGTGACTGCCAATTTTTTTTTTTTACCAGATCATCTCCTATTGCTGAGCAGAATGCTCATTTGAAGAAAATATTTTGTTATACAACTAAAAACCAGTGGATGCAACTGGACGCTCACGAGAACGAGTTCTTCATTGGAAATGGTGTATTTCATGATGAGATGTCTCTTATGGCCAAATAAAGACTAAATGTGCTTGTAAATTATTTACTTTAGCAAATTCCAGGCAAGATGCATAGCGGCATATAACAATACTAATGTTTATGGGGGATAATTTCCTTTTTACTAACATTTATTATTCGTTGATAATAAACATAGAAAAGCTTACTGAGGAACATTTAGAAATGTGAGAAGGAGACTACTCTACCCACACTTTAATCCTCCTTCTCCAAGATGACTGTACTAGTTGACTTTAATTTCTGTCTGCTTTCTGTTTACATATGTAAACATATATGTGCATTTTACAGTTTTAAATATCCTCTATATACACTTTTCATTGTTTTTTTTAAATTCAAAATGAGATTTTGTGGAGCATATCAGGGGCTCAGTCAGTTAAATATCTGACTCTTGGTTTCAGTTAGGTCATGATCTCACAGTTGGTGAGTTCAAGCCCTGCATCAGGCTCTGCACTGACAGTAGCACCTGTTTGGTATTCTCTCTCTCCATCTCTGTCTCCGCTAATCCTCTCTCTCTTACTCTCTCTCAAAATAAATAAATAAATTTAAAAAAATAAATAAAATGACATCTCGTGTATTTTCTCAAATCATTTAAAATTTTTGGAAAACTGACTGAACAAATAAAATGAAAACTTTTGGAAAGCATTATTCAATTGTTCCTTAATATTTAATTGTATAGATTAGCTTTATTTCATAGAAATACGATGTGAGCCACATATGTAATTTTAAGTTTTCTAGGAGCTACAATACTCAAGTAAAAAAAAGCCAAGAGAAATTAAATTGATCATACATTTTATTTATTCTCATGTAAATATATATATATATATATATATACACACACACATACATATATTTTTGTAATTTCAACCTCAGTCAATGTAAACATTATGGAGATACTTTACTTTTATGAACTAGGACTTTGAAATCCATGTGTATTTTATATCTCAATTCGGATCGACCACACTCTAAGCATCCAGTAGCCACATGTGGTGTGTGGCTACCATATTCACCAGCACAGGCCAGGCCCAGTGAAAATTAGAAGTAGGAGAGTTTATGAGTGCTGAGATGTATTTTACACTAATTCCCACATTCCAACTTAAAAGGCCATCTTCCAAGAATAAAAGCAGCCTGAGATTAGAGTTTCAGTTATCTTCTCGTGGGTCTCAAGGTGATTAATTCAGTGTGATAGCTACAAGATATAACCTCAATTCCTCAAAATGCTAAATGAAGTGGAAAGATGTTGAAAACAATGTTTTTCAAATTATGCATTTGATACCATTTTGCCTCTTTTCAAAGATGATTTCCTAGGCTCTAATAGAAGCTGATGTCTCCTAGTATATTAAGATCATATTCAATACAAGGCAAATGAATTGAATCAGGTTGGATGGTATTGATTATTATCAGTCCAGCTTCAGTTCTGGGTCCATGTGCTCTCTTTAGCAAGTCCTGGGTCCTCCAGGAAAACTCACTTTTGTCCCTCCTGCTTGGCCCCCTTATATTGGAGTAAAATGCCCATCATTTGGTTTGGTAGTTAAAGTTGTGGGCCCAACTGGGACTATAGCCTTTGCAGCCTCAATTTTAAAATTTATTCCGGAATCAAAGGAATTTGAATGTAATCCAAATTTCTCAAGTGACTTCTTGGGACAGAAGCATCCTGATTGTGTGTATGAACAAGATCTCCTAAAGTGGGGAATAGGAGGGAGAGGAAAGACACTCTCTCCTGCCTGATTATGGTTTCCAGCCTAGTAGCTCAGAGGACCAGGAGAAACATCTCAGAGCCCATCTGAGCTAATGGAATCCTGGTGGTTTATGTCCAACATGGGTTCATCCAAAAACTCTCACTGGCTGCCTTCCATTGTCATGCTTGGGTCCCGGGGACACAACAATGAATCAGATGGTGTGCCTGTCTCAAGGTGATTCTATGAAGGAGATGGAGGAGACGTGCCTGGAATGCTGTGTGTGGCACATCCAGTAAGGCGTTCGTTCAGCCCAGGTTCTAGAGAGACCTTCCAGGATGGCTTCTTGGAGGACAGCAGTGTGACTTGAGGCAGCTTTCTCCCCCCCCACCTCTGTGGATTGAGTGTAATAAAGGCACCTGCCTTATTGGGCTGATGGGGAGAAAATGGGATAATCTCTGTGAAATAACCAACATAGTTGGCAGCACAAAGCAATCAGTCACTGAGTGTTGGCCGCCATTACTGCTATCGCTGCTGCTGTTGTATTAGAAGGTGGGCAGGTAGGGAGGGACCTCATGATAGAGCATAGCCTATGGGTGATGGGAGATGGCTGTTGGAAGCAGGGGAGAGATGTGCACAGAGTTGTTGTTTTGGACAATTGCTCTGGTGTAGGGGCTGCAGAATTGCCTTGTAGGAGGGGCTTTGAGCTGCCATCCAGGTGGAAGAGGTATCTACGGGACTCAGCTTACAGCTATTTGCATAGCAAGGGTGCTGCTTTTATTAGATCGTGAGTTATGATCAATAAAAGCCAGCATGTTTTAAAAGATGCATTTATTTTCATTTAATGGTTTCTTTTTATTTGTTCTTTCTTCTTGTCACCATCACCATTGTTCTCGCTGTTATCAAAGGGTGTATCCTAGAAGGACAATGGCATGGGACAGGTGGATGAACCCACAGTTCTGTCCACTGGGTGGGAGATGGCGGGGTGTGCGTGGGCGGCTATGAGGGGCAAGAGAGTGGGGAACAAAATCCAAGGGATAATATAAAGTAGCCCTGACTCCCACCCCATAGAGGTCCCGGCAGCTCTGCCCCTATAGTGGCTCCATATTTACACAGCCTCCTCCTTCTCTTTTATCTCAGTCATCAAAAGTTTAAGGAGATTTAAAAACCACTGGGGTGTTATGCATAAAATACAACCTCAGGTCACTGATGGAATTCATGCCCAGGTTCCAGCGAGGCAGGGCCGGAGCCCACCCCTCCAGGGTGTCTGGGCTGCCACTCTCCCCATTTGTCTTCTTGATTGTAAAAATTAAACACATGCACAGGAGGGCTTGGGAGGCAGAGTTATGGAGGATATAAAGTGCTTGACAGCATATAAACTTGGCCATCCCGCAGTGGAGCACCCAATCACAGTGGTGCTGAGAGGGGCAAGAGGGGCTCCTGAACATGGGGGTGCAACAGGCAGTCGCAAAGGGAAGAAGAGGCAGAAGGTCTGCTGACTGGGGCGGGGTCTGCTTGCAGCCCCAGCACTCCCAGAAGGTGGGGTGATGTCCTGCTTCCCTGGGCCTCTCTCCACCCATGGCTGAGTGTTCCCCTTGAGGGAACAGAGAAGAGGGTAGAAACCACCAAAACAGCTGTAGGGCGATGAGGGAGAGACAGGAGTTCCAACACAAGAGATAGAGATAGGGGACACCCAGCATGAATGTGGGTGACGGCCTATGTTTGCTTTGCTGAGCACAGCCCCTGTAAGTTTCAGAGGAGATGTGGAGACATTGCCAATGCGACGGTGAAATCTAGAGCTGTAGTTACTTGGAGTAGAGAGGCAAAAATCGCATTTAGGAAGCAGGAAGTCCAAATCCCTGGGGCTTTTTTTCCTGGGGGGGGGGGTGATGGGAAGTCCCTGGGGCTGCAGAGATGCCCAGAAGGCAAGAGCCACCTGATCGGAAGTCTTGTGCAAGGGCTTGGGGCATTGTCTGCTAGGGCTCCTTCCCTCCCCGTCCTGCCCTGAGGCACTTACCAGCGCTCTCACTGCCAGGACATCTGGGGAACAGGAGACACAGGATCTCCCTTAGTGCCTCTTGGAGAAACATATGTGGTCAGAGGCTGCTGCTGGGGCCCCTTGGTCAGTGTGTGTGTGTGTGTGTGTGTGTGTGTGAGAGAGAGAGAGAGAGAGAGAGAGAGAGAGTGCCAGGAAGAACAGAAGGAGATTAGGGAGACCCTGCAAAGGCCATAAGGATGAATGGTACTTATTCACCATTTCCTGCTCTCAGTATTTCTAGAAAACCTCCGGTGTTCCTGTAGTGTGCACACCAGCCTCCGTCCCAGCTTCACCGAACATTGACCAAACGATCACACAATTCTTTAATTGACCATCTGGGCAGAGAGATGGTCTGTGCAGTAGGAAATGTGCTCTGCTGGCCTCCGCTGATGTCCTCTTTGTTTTGAAACTTGTCTGTGCATCTTGCAAGGGGGACCATTGAGTCCTTGTGTGGAAGCCAAGGGAGAAGACATTTGATATCTTGAGTTATTTATTCCTTAAAGGATTTAGAACTGGTGCTGACTAAGGTGCCAACACCAGTGGACACCTTGAATTCCAGCCTTCCTGCTGCCTCCACCTACGGGAAGCTGGGGGTTCCTTTGGCAGATATTTATTGCAGCAGAATATTCTACTGAATAGGACCCCGCTCAACAAACAGGGCACGCCTGTGTAACTACACCCAGATTAAGAACCGGAATGCCAGAAAACCCCATCACACCTCCCCTGCCAGCACCCTGCAAGGGTCTTCCCTCTCTCCTGATGCACATACGCCATGGGTCAGCCTTGCCTGCTCTTGGACTTCATCAGACTCACTCAACACGTGATCTCTGTGCCTGTCGTCCATCTTCAACCCAGCATCTGGGAGATTCACCCCTGTCGTTGCGTGGGCTTTGCTGATGTCTGGAGTGTCTCTCTGTTACATCCAACCAAACCAGGAAAGGTGGAGATGACCCTGACATCTCCAGCCCTGACAGTCACCAGCAGGTGCCCCATATGCCCTTGGTGCTACCCCCTTGGGTCCTGCCACCATCTAGGAGCACACATCCCCTCAGGGCACTGCTGACCTGTTGGTGTTCCCTTCTATTGGTGTTTCCTACTCCGCTCTCACTGCAGAAGAAGTACAGTTAAGAGCAGGACTCTGGGGCCAGACTGCCTGGGAATGCATTGCTGTGTGATCTTTGGTCATTTCTCAAGTTCTCTGTACCCCAGTCTCCTTACCTCTAAAGAGGTGTTGATAATAAATAATAGCTCTGACTTTCTGTGGTGACTTTCAGTGAGGGGTGAATGTGAAAGGCTGACAGTGTGAGCTGGTGTCATTTTTGGCTCACCACCCACTTGGGGATGTGGACCAGGACTTTTTAGTCTTTCCTTTGTGGGCAGAGGAAACAGAAACCTAGAGAGAAGAGTGCCACTTAAGGATTCTTCTAATGAGTCCTTCTTAAGCTGGGTCTTCGGGCATCAGGGGGAGAGATGAAGGTGAAATCCTTATGAAAACATGGTCCTTTCCAAGGAACACTGGGGTCCTTTATCCCACGTGACCCCTGTGGTGATCCCCCAGCAGCAGATACCCAAGGGGAGTTGGCCTTGTTATTCTCAATCGATCCCATTTCTGAGGTCTGATAATTGAGGTACTGGAAGATGATGTCGCTGCCATGTGGCCCGCCGTGATTAGAACCTGGGTGTTCTCACTCCGGACCCACCTGCCCCTGCTCCTTTATTTCTGTTATTCCTCCAGTATGGGGTTGAGGGGACTTACGAACTATTCACTCCAACATGGGTCTCCTGAAACTTCTAGACTGAAGCTTGGCTCATTGTAGGGCTGTGCTCTCACACCCTGCTTCTCAGAAGCTCTGGGGTTTTCTCACTTTTGCCAGGGAACTCTGCTGATTCACTTTTGACACATCTACATTTTTAATAGAATATCTCAGCAATGCTTTTTGAAATAGAAAAAACAAACAAACAATGAATAATTGTCACGTGTACGATAGATAAACAAACATAACACATGGGTGACATGTCTCTAGTTAAAGTTGCTCTAGTTCAATTGTTTATTTTTTGAGCTTCCTGGCAGCCAGAGCAAAAGAAGTCTGGATGATAGCAAGAAGCATGGCCCTTTTCTGGGGCTTGTTGAACACGATGATATTATTCTTGTGTGGTTGTCTTTGCCCCGGGAACTTGTAAAACTTAACTGGGGATGACCACTTAGCTTCTGGAAGTCTCTCCATTAAGGACTTAGAGCCGATGGGTGTGGGGAGCTGTGTGGTGGGGAGGGGAGACTACACCTGCAGGGGGAGCTGGCAGAGAAATGGCAGGGTGTGCCAGCAGTGGTTGTCTTCATGGCCATGACCATCATTCCTCTTGGTTATAGTATCCTAAACCAGGTGTCCTGAGCTAGGGAGATGATCAGGATCACCTGGGAAGACTTTATTTCTAAAATATACACATCCCTTGGCTCTACTTCAGGGGCCCTGATTGTGACCCTGGAGCCAGAAGGTTTAGAGGGTCAAGAGTCCAGAACCATGCATGTATATGTACTCGTTACCTCCTTCCGGGTAGCAGAGCAGATGAAGAAGCTCCACTCAGAGTGTCCAGTGTCTCGTCTGAGCTCTCAGGTTGGAAGGAGGGGGACAGGAGATAAGGCTAGCCCTCTCGGTTCCCAACCATTCCTTCACCAGCCTTCGCAGAGAGGACCCAGTGAAGGGGACTCCCTGGGGAGCAGGTGGAAGAGGAGAGGGTTGCTGGGAAAGGAGGTGGCAGTTGGAAGGGGGATGTCCCTGCCCCGTGAAGACAGAGGTTTCTTTTGAAAGTTTGGGTTCTCATTTATAAAGAGTTTACTTCACAGCAGTCCAAAGTGCAGCGATAGATATGGCTTAATGGGAGTCACACAATGTTCTTTATGTCTTAGCTCCCAGAATCCTCACAACAGTCTATGAAGTATACATTATGATGATAACCACTTTATGGGAGAGGAAACTAAAGCAGAGAAGTTGAACTTAATTGATCAGGACCAAGTAGCTATTAGGGGTGATATAATCGGGATTTGAACCCGGACTCCACCAGCTCCTCGAACACTCCCCTGTGCCCATCCACGTTGGAGGGAGGGGTTGCCCACAAGGTGAGGCTCATATGTTTTCCTAATTTGATTTTCTATCTTGACCACAAACAGTTGCAATGTTTATGCTGCCCCCAGGTCAAATAGTTCCAGAATGTATGTTTTTATAGTTTTCGTAGCTGGTTTCATGTATTTGCAAGTTTCATTTCCTATTATGTTTCTGAATGGTACAAATGATATTTTTTTTATCTTTTGGTGGCCTCAGGCAGTGATATTGGAACATAGGGCAATCTAATATAACAAAGTGAGATGCTTCCTTGCATCCATGTGCCCTCTCTGCCCTACTCTCCATTATGCTTGGGATGGCCATTCATATTTTAGTATGAATTAGAAGACAATAGGACTGGGTCTCCTGCTGATAAAGGTCTAGTGCCTGTGTACGCATCTCTGAGGGTGGTGTAGTGTACTTGAGAACCACAGGGATCATGGGTTTCTCTTTTGTAGTCTGAGGATTCTCCTGCATGCCCACTGCTAGCGAACTCTCCAAATGTCCCATCTGGAGGCAGTGCCTACTCCTGACATATGCACAGAGACACAGACTTGCCAACCCTCTAGCCAAGCCCCTGGCTCCAATGATGCTTTTCTGTAGCAAGTAGGAGAAAGAGACCGTGGGTGCTATTTCCTGGGCGGAGTAGGAACTTTGCTTGGGAAAAAGACAATGAAGCAACACTCTTTCAACAGAAGACAGCAATTTTTCCTTGGTTCTTGCAAATGCTGTTTTTCTTATAAAGGCCTGGTGGTGTGAAGGGAGAGGCCAAGGAAGGGCAAGCTGTATTTTTATTTTTGTGTGCATTTAATTCTGGAACAGAAAGCGGACCAGACCGGGGACTGGATCCTCGTCCCTCGTCTCGTGCATGAGAAGGACACACATACATCATGGAAGAAGGCATGTGAGCAGGTCATCTGTCTTGGGGGGGACCGATTGTCCAACGTGGCCAAGAAAAGGTCAGGAACCTGTGGGTATTAATTAATCCAGCCGGCCCCACAGCCTTCCATGTTTATTAGGGAAGGCCATGGCATTTGGCTGGAATGATGGGTTTTAAAGATTGGTGTTTTATTAAGAGGACAACATCTGCTTACTGTTCTGTGAGAATTAAGGGTCCCTTTGTAAGGCTGTGGGAGCAGGTGCGGTGGGTAACACAGGTTAACGCTCCTTCTGTCACTTGCTTGTCTTATTCCTGTTAAAACCGGTCCTCTGGCCCCACCCACATTGAGACTCCCGAAGAGATGAGCCCCTGTCCCTTTCTTGCAGAGTTGGGGCCCCGGATTGCCCTCCCAGCTAGAGCAGCACAGCCTCTCTTGCTAAATTCAATGACATTAGCAGGTATGGACCAGCCATGATGGGTGACCAGTGTGGGGGGTGCTGTTAGACCTCAGGCCCTCGTGAAGGAAGGGCTGTCCTTGTTCAGCAATGCCTCAGGGCACAGGGTACCCAAAGACACTCAGCTCAGGAGCCCAGCCAGCGAGGGCCACCCCTCCCAACAAATACTCAGACTCCCACTGCACAGAATACCAGGAGTGTCCTCTCTGCCTCTGTGCTATATCGTTCCAACCTCTCCATCCCAGCTCCACGTTCTGCGGAATAGTTAACTCCATTCTGTGTGCCTCACCCCTCTGACACAGGCCCCTGCTATGCCCAGAATGGACACCTGTAAATATTTGTGTGTGTCTTGAAGGCTTGGACTGAGTAGGATTTAGGTTGCAGGAACACAGATGATGTCACATGCTGAGTTGTGTATCTGTCTCGTGAAAGCCCTCAGCTGTTACCACAGCTCCAGGTGTTTCCAGCCTTGCTCCACAGGCTCCTTGGAGCCTCTGTGGTCCCCCCAGAACCGGGAGCCCCGAGGGGTGCCCATGCTCTCAGGCCATCACAAGGTGATTTTAAGCGATGTAGAGAAAAACATCCTTTATTGAAATAGGGGCACTGGGATGGCTCAGTTGGTTGAGAGTCTGACTCTTAATTATGGCTCAGGTCATGATCTCCCAGTTCATGAGCTCGAGCCCTGCACTAACAGCTCAGAACCTGCTTAGGATTTCTCTATCTCTCCCTCTCTCTCTGCCCCTCCCCCGCTTGTGCTCATGCTCTCTCTCTCTCTCTCAAAATAAATAAACTTTAAAAAAAGATTCTCTCTCTCTCTCCCTCTGTCCCTCTCCCTGCTCACACACTCTAAAATAAAACACAAAAAAATAAAAAAATAAATATCTATACATGTCTCTCCGTGGCAAATAATGCTCATTTTACTTTGATGGTGGCCATTTAAATTTCCTTTAAAAAAAGTGAATCATTTTAAAGGAGAAATTATATATATTTTAAATGTTTATTTATTATTGAGAGACAGAGAGAGACAGAGCATGAGCATGGGAAGGGCAGAGAGAGGGGGAGACACAGAATCCGAAGCAGGCTCCAGGCTCTGAGCTGTCAGCACAGAGCCCGACGCAGGGCTCAAATCACGTACCGCAAGATCATGACCTGAGCCAAAGTCGGACGCTCAACCAACTGAGCCACCCAGCTGCTCCTTAAAGGAGAAATATTAAGTGGAGGACAGATTGAATGGGCTGGTGGGGGTGTGATGACACTGGAGAGTAAGCTATGTAGGGATCCCTTTCAGGTGCCCTCTTGATAGAGGTGGCCACCATGGTTCCTGTGTCTGCGTCCTGAAGCTCCAGGAGGTCACTCACTGTGCGTGAACCTCCACTTCCTCATCTAAGTGGGGGAGGCTGAGTCAGCCTCTCATACCACTGGATGGGTGAGATAGATGGATGGGTGATAAAAAGTGTTACTATACTGTTGTTATTTACATTAGTATTTATGAGAAGACAACTCACACATGACGTGCTCCCACTCTATGCCACGCCCTTGCTAAGCACTAAGTAGAGATTATGCATGAAATCATCCCCGCAGCCAGTGGGAGCCCAGCATTACCCACATTTAAAAAACAAGATCTTCAAAGATAAAACGTTAGGGATCCTCACACTCCCTGTATCAAGATGGCAGGGAACAAACAACGAAAAGACAAATATTCTCTAAATATTTCTACAGAATTAATTAGATTTGCATTTCAAAATTCTGGCTCAGCCCTGAATTTAGCTGTCTCCTGTTCTTATGGAGCTTATAGAGAGAATAAAAATATCTGTCCAGCAAAGTATCTTTAGCCCACGCCCTGCTTTCTAGCATTCTAACGGCAGAGCAGTTGAGGAACACGGCCTTTATAATAAAACGTTAGAAGAAAATACACTTAAATGCTGATGATGGTTTTCTCTGGGCTATCAGGCTATTATAAGAATGTTCCCTTCTTCCTCTTTCTCTTTCCTCTTTTTGAAGCCTCTCTACTTTACTGTATTATCCCTGAGGTCTATGGCCCTCATGTTAAAATCAGTAAATAGAGACGGAAATTTCAGCATAGATCCCAATCTACAAATTTGCTGAGACTCTCTGAGGACCTGAGAAGCCACAGTTATCTTACTAATAACACGAAGACATTATTTGCCTTTTCGTTTTGTGCCTATGGTGGGTATAGCCACTGGGGCCTTCGCATGAATGGAGGCATGGCACCCAGCTGTGGTAGTGGGCGCTGTGCTCCTCACGGCCACCCGTGTGCAGAGATAGCAAAAGCCACTTTCACTTAAGAAGGCGCTTTGCATGGCATGGGCCTACAATGGTGTGTTGTTAGCCTTCACGGGGAAAGGAATTCTGACCCACGTGACAACACAGCGTTATGTAGAGTGAAATAAGCCAATCGCAACCAGACAAATACTGTATGATTCCAATTATACCAAGCGCTCAGAATAGTCGAATTAGTAGGTGGAAGGTGGAATGGTGGTGGCCAGGGCCTCAGGGGAGGGAGAAGCGGGGAGTTAGTGTTTAACGGGGACAGAGTTTGCATTTTGCACGGTGAAGAGAGTTCTGGAGATGGATGGCGGTGAAGGTTGCACAATGTATGGATGCGCTCACTGCCACTGAGCTGCGCACTCAAAAATGCATAAGATGGTAAATTTCATGTTACGTGTATTTTGCCACAATTAAAAATAAATGTATATGTATGTATATAAATGCGAATGTTTATGCGTTATTAAATGTAATATTAAAAAGATCCTGAATTTGGAGAAATAAAGAATATACTTGTCAGAGCCTTTAGAGTCCTTAATTTTATTAAATCCCAGTCTTTAAACAGAGTCCTTTTAAACGTTCTCTGATATGTAACGGAGCGCTCAGAGTGGTCCTGCCCCATGTTGAAGCCTCTAAGGAAAAGTACCTGGTCAGCCTCGTGACTTGTGAGCTGGATTAGCCGCTTTCTTCATGGAGCACCACTTGTACTTGAAAGAACAACCGATAGACAAACTATGGTTCTTCAAACTTGACTATTTGGCAGACATTTTCTGGAAAATGAACAAATGAATCCTGTCACTTCCAGGAAAATAACTGACAGTATTTGTTGCCAGTGATAAAAATTCAAGCTTTCAAGAATTTTGAAAATCTTGTATCAGCCACCATGAGCTTGACAGCTTTCCAATACTTAAAGAGATACTAATGAACGTGATTTTTTTAATACTGTATAATAAATCGTGTCAACGTGGAAAGATCTGAATATCTCAATGGACTGATATTTTTCAAGTGACCACGGCTTGTTGTTACAAAATCGTGCAAGGGTGAGCAGTTCAGTCAAGTAACAAGATAACTCCGTGGGTCTGAATGTCACACAATACAAAAAGTTCACATATTTTCCGATTCCACATTGCAACTAACCTTTAAGAAACTACCAGTTACTGCGTTTTGGTGTAGTATCAAAGAAGATTATCCACAATTATCTCAAGGGGTGTTAACACACACCTCCCTTTTCCAACCACAGAGCTGTGTGAGATCAGATTTTCTTCGTAGATTTGAACAAAAACAACATATTGCAACAGACTGCATGTGGAAGCAGACATGGGAATCCAGCTGTCTTTTATTAAGCCAATCACAAAAGATGCTTGCAAAAATGTACAATGACGCCACTCTTGTCACTAATTTTTTGAACATATTGTTATTTTTCTCATGAAAACATTCTAGATATGTTTGTATATAATGGGCCTACTGTTCTTTTTAAATAGATTATTAAGTGAATATATTAAAATTTCCTTAGTTGTGATTTTGAATGGTCCACCTAAACAAAAGCACTTAGGGGTCTTCAATAACTTTCAGAATATTTACACCCGTAAGAGTTCTGAGACCAAAATGTCTGAGACTCACTGGTCTAGAATGGCTACTCTCAACCCTGCCTGAATGTTAGAATCACCAGGAGCTCGATGAGAATTCCTATATCCATTTCCACCCCACGCTGATGAAACCAGAATCTTTGCTGACTGGGCTCAGGTCTGGGAATTTTGCAAAGCTTCTGTGAAGACTGTATTGGGCATTCAAGGCTTACAATTAGGTCTAGTGGTCACGCCATGTGGCTATCACCTGACTCCCATGGAAAGGATAGATAATATCTGGATAAAACCTGGTGCCTCCTGATTGGGTCAATGTTCTGTCTTGAGTTAATATGTGACTCTACATAAGGCCGGTGCACTGTCCAATTTAAGAAGAAGACATTGTCTCGTTGTGACTCCTCTCTCTGTCTTCCACTTCAAATGAGCAGTCAAGATGCCTCTAAAACATGGCATGCTGTCTGTCTGTCTGTCTTCTTGGTACCACCGTTCTTTGTAATGACTGTTTGTCTGAAAACTGACTCTGGTGCCTGGCACTCCCAATGCCATGGTCACCATAGTCATGCCATAGTCATAGTTAGAGACCAGGTCTGGCCATGGGGACCAGTTAACTGAATTCAGAGATCTTGAGGTTCTTTGAATTGAGGGGAATTTTCTTTTTTGGATTTGCAGCACACTCATTTGACAGCATGCCCTAGGCCATAGGTAATGGTGGCTTTTTCCTTGGCTAATGGTCACTTTATTGCTAGGTGGTGCTCTAGGCCACTGGCCTAAAACCCTTGGCAACAACAGACAAGAAGAAGGTTGGCCTGTTTCCTTCTGACTCATAAGAGCAAATGCTTTTCATTCCGAGTGCCCACTGGCCAGGGTGGCTGGGGTAGATCCGAGTGCCCACTGGCTAGGGTAGCTGGTGGATTGAGAGGGCACAATGTTACATTTCCAGCAAAGGAAGCAGCCGGGATATAAGCAGTGACATGGTTTTTGGAAAGATGGGTAGAAGCTGGCTGGTCCACAGCCCCTTATTTCCTTACTGTGGGATTTTGGCAGAGGTCTTTCTCTGCATCTCTTCTCTGGGTAATCCTGGGCTTCTCTCCTCCAACTTGTTCACTTGTACAGGGCAGAACAATACTCATTCAGCCTTTTAATTGAACCTGGATGATGGGTTTAGGGTTGATAAGTACAAGACCGACTTTCATCCCCTGGGGATGGACCTTCTGGCTGCATGTCTTCCTTCGAGGTCACGATCCCTCACATCCCAGTCATCTCAATAACGGGGAATGGGACAGGCACACCTGCTTGGAAGGCCCTCTGTGCCAACACCCCTTCCCAGGACTTGGAAGGCACATGGGTAAGAGTTGAGCGGGCAAAGGGGGCAGGCGACTGGATGGGGTGGGTCCCAGCCGGGGCGACCCATTTATTTTGTATTCAGACATATCAAGCATACAATTACTGTGACTGTAGTTATAAACCTCATATTTGAGAGTCTTTTATGGGTCACTTAGGATAAAGTACTTATACAACAGCAAGTGCTTGGCTAGGAGTTTTCTCCATGCATCAGGAGGTGAGTTCAGTGGGAACAATGCACGCGGATGCCCTGCACTCCAGCCCTCTCCAATGGATAATCCTGGTGATGCCTCTGACAGCCGCGCTTTAGATTTTGATTTATGTTCTTCTAAAGCTAAAATCAAAGATTCCATCTAGTGCTATTTTATGGCAGCCGAGATGATGAATGGCGGAGTCTCTCAGCCCAACGA